>CAUYSK010051375.1:0-34025 GCA_963575035.1 Avahi laniger | reverse complement strand
GGAGAAGTCAAATCTGCCTCTCTCTGGCTCGTGCAGGTTCCATGGAACATAGCTGGAAGAGGGAAGAGGGAAGTGTGATAAGCATCTTCTTATTTCTTTCTTCCAAATTGCTAGGTCGACCCCAAACCCAAGTCGAAACCTGGGGTAGCTCTATTTTGAAATAAGTTGGACTTTCCAATGGAAATCAAACCTCTGTTATGCTAATGATGACTATCTTCAATAGTTCCTTGCTCTCTTACCCAATTTTGGTCCAAACTACCAACCTTCCTATGCTTCTAGATTTCTTGTATTTATATATAAATTCTCCCATTCACCACCTTCTTTTTTGTAACACTCATTAAAAATATAAAGACAAGGAAAAAGAATAAAAATAAAAATGTCTACATCAGCCCAATAAATTATTGCTATGAATTAATCAACATAAGAATAGACGAGGTGTTTCTACAAAGACAGTGGTGACAGAAGAGGAGGGCACTACCTTTAGCAGGTAGCAAGAAGGGCCCCTGCCAGGGCCTCCCCCACAGGATGTGAGTCTGGAAAGTCAAAAGGACATGTAAAATTTTTATTAGATGCTATCCTTATGAAGTGACTATCTTTTTTGTGTGTCACTGACAAGGTTTTTGAGTGTTATGCCCTTAACATCATGTTTTTATTGTGCTTTTTATTATACAATTTTGTGCAGTGCAGAGATTTTTGACAATATATGTATTTCATCATAGCAGAAGGCATTGCATTTTAAGATCTTTTGCTGGGGGGAGGAATGAATAATTGTTTTGCTGAAACCTAAATATGCACAGCAAAGTTTATTGCTATACATTGAGAGAATAGAACAACAAAAATTTGCTAAATGTTACTTACAAGTAACTTTAAGGAAAATGGCTGGAAAAAGTTGGGAAAAAAGAAGGGAAAAGATTAGATGACTCAAAATGATTCTAGCAATATTAATAACAGGCAAATGGATTTTAAAGCAAAACTCACAAATAGGTAATAGGAGTGGCATCAAGTAAAAATAAAAGCAATGATCCATCAAGAAGATATACTGACCATGACCTCCTATGCTCATAACAATTTAGCTTCAGGAGAAGCTGACTGAGTTAGAAAGGAAAGGGATAAACCAATTTCACAGTCATCATGAGAGGACTGAAAATACTTCTCTAAGAAACAAAGATAATAATCAGTGGAAAAAAAAAAACTTGTAAGGATATAAATTTGAACAGCATAATTAAAAGGCTGGATCTAATAAATCCTTAGAGAACCCAGCAGCCAACAGATGCAGCATTTATATTCTTTTTAAAAATGCATGGAACACTTTTAAAATACTAATATGTACTATGTCACAAAGTAAATCTCAATAAATTCCAAAAATCTGTATCATGTAGTCCATGATCCCAAGACAAATGAAACTAAATTAGAAAATGACAGTTAAAAGTAGCAAAAATTAAAATAAATAAATAAGAAAGCATATTCCCAAATAGCTTATGGGTCAAAGAGGAAACAACAACAAAAATTAGTAAATATTTCAAACTAAATGACATTTAAAGCACTATATGATATAGCAAAAGCTGAGGGATATACAACCAAAGCAATACTTATAGAAACAGTCATATCTCTGAATGAAAATATTAGAAAACACAGAAGACTGGAAAGAAAGCAAGCTAAATATTCAACCCAGGAAACAAGAAGAAGAAGAGGGAAGAGGAAGAGGATGAGGATGAGAAGGCACTAAGTTACAGTAGAAGAAAGGAAATTATACATAATTCAGAAATTTTGAAATATAAACCAAAAGACAGAGATTATTAACAAAGCTACAATTTAGTTATTTGAAAAGACTAAAAAATAGATAAAATTAAGAAAAAAGAAAAAATGGCCCAAGTATACAATATGATACATAACTTTCAAGTGTATATGAATCCCAGTTGTTTTGAGTTTCAAGATCTTTCTGGAATAGGTCTGTTAGGAAGGGAACTCCACTGTTCCTAATTCAAATGATTTTGGCTTGGGGCATGATTTTTACTTGACTGAAGCCTTTGTTCCATGTGTGACATCATCATGTCCATGCCCATGTCTGCGTGGCCATGCCTGGAGGAGGTCACACCAGGAAGGGAATTAGCGTAGTGTGGATGTGGACTCTGCAGCCACGCTGCCTGCGTGCATTGCAGCTAGACGTCCCACGGCCTCCCGAGCAAGCAGTTACCCCTGTGTGCTCAATTTCTCCCCTGAACGGTGGGAATTACACTATCCATCTCTCAGGACAGCCGTGAGGATTAAGGGATTTGTGAAAAGGCTTAGAAGGTGCCTACACTTTGAAAGCACATCCTAAATACACATTACCTTGGGTACATAATCACATTAAATTCATGCTCGTTTTTATTTCAATTCTTCTGATAGACTAAACTGGGTTTGTATTTCTTTTTGCCACCATTACTGAGTACATGTGTGTGCCAGGTATTGTGACAGGCATTTTTCATATAAATAAGAAAAAGATTTTATTTCCTTTAATCAACACAACCTTATGAGGCTATTTTTTTTAAAGAGACAGGGTCTCGTGATGTTGCTCAGGCTGATCTCAAACTCCTAGGCCCAAGGGATCCTCCTGTTTTAGCCTCTCGAGTAGCAGGGACTACAGGCACGTGCCATCGTGCCAGGCTTGAGGCAATTCTTACTCTGCCCACTTACAGATGAGGACCCCAGGGCCTGGGTGTGATGGTTAGAGGCAAAGCCGGGACTGGAGGCCAGATCTACCTGATGCTAAATCCCTATGATCTTACTCATTTACCCACAGTGTTCACTTTCTTTATGCCATTAAACTTCATTTAGTGATACTGGTATTTCATTACATGTTCATTTTTTGATACCGCTATTATCCCTCTACATGTTCACCCCCATATACATAAATAAGAATTGTTTTAAAACACGTGTGCCTCTGTAAGTATGCATTTATCAGTAAGCACGCCTTGGGTTTATGCCATTGAACGGAGTGCCCTTAAGGGCTCCCAGTACTCCCCATCGGACAGAGAGACCCTGAGGAAATCGCCCTTTATATTTCTCCACTAACCCCTCTCCAAGGCTTTGATCGCAGAGAATACTAAGTATGAGGCATAAGTGACAGCTGGACACTTAAGCATAAAAGGCTGTGCTAGAAACAACTATTTAGAAGGTAAGTCCTCACACTGGGCCCCCAAACCAGAGCTCAGTTCTGAGCCAGGATGCCCATGGTAGGAGCCCCTGTAGAGTACCAAGGTCATGGAGGGTGAGGAACCAGCACTCACGTGGTGACAGTGTTGAAGCCACAGGCCTTCAGCTTCAGCAAGCGGTCCCTCCAGTACTCCCTGGGCACCCGGAAATAGTGGATGGAGCCCCCGAAGATCAGGAACTTGTGCCCCTCCAGGGTGAAGTGTGGCTTGCCCCCACCTGTGCTTTTAGTTTGAAGTCCCACAGATCTGTCCTTGAGCTCCAGAGGGGTCAAATGAGACCAGTTAAACCTGGAGGGAGAGGGAGAGAGGAAGAAAGAGAGAGAGAGAGGAGAGACAGCGGAAACCTTAGCAGAAAAAGAAGTTCTTGTTAGCAGAACATGTTCTGTGCACACTTGCAGTATTATTTTCCCCAAGAAAAAAGAGAAGCTCCTCCCTTCCCCTCCCCAGCAAACCTGGAATGGAGCAGATGTGACCTTCCAGATATAAGGTCCTCTTTATGTTTAAGCCGAGGAGCAAAACCAGGTAAGATAAATGGCAGGAAAAAGATGCTGACGATTCTCTTCCAGGAGAGCCACTGGCTGAAAGGAGAAAGGGGAGGCAGAGAGAAGGGGAAGGCATTGACCTCAGCAGGCCACAGGCGCCATGAATGTCTTCCAGAGGCAAGAGCCCCAGAGGAGCCCATGTCAGAGGCGGGTCTTCTCCTAGGCCAGCCTAAGGCCACCACCAGGGCTGTCCTGCAGTCCTCCTCAGTCAGAACTGGAGGCTGGGGACAGACAGGAGCAGGACAGGGCTGAGCACCAGGGGAAGGGGTCCCCAGAAAGGAGAAGAAGGAGAAGAGGCTCAGCGGCGGGGGAACACTGCAGCCACCAAGCTCGGAAGGACGCAGCATCCATCAGGAGGGCCTCGTCTGCATCCGCAACCCTGATTTCTTCCGTCTGGTTCAATGGACAGACCCTCAGCAGGGTGGGGGAAATGAAGCCATCTGCAGGAGAAAGAGCCCCTTATTGATGAGGAGAGTCTCAGCAGATCTGAGGGCTCAGGAGGGTGTCCCAATCCATGTAATGTCCCCAGGGCCTGGGGACAACAAATACCTGTCGATGACTGGCTGACCAATAGAACCTAGGGGAAAGTCTAGGGTGCTCCCAGGTATGCCTAGGGCGCGCCGGGGGTGACAGGGAGCCTAGGAGAGGCATGAGGACCCCCGCGCCTGGAAAGCGGGTGTCACCTGAGGAAGGGCGCGGGGTCCATCTTGGCGAGGCCGAGGAGCCCAGGTCCCGCGCTGCTCCAGCCCCTCTCCGCAGCCTCCGACGCCGCCGCGCTGTGGCCGGAACTCCGTGGGGCCTGGCTCAGGTCCGCGCTCCGGGGTCCGGGAGCCTGTCACTCTGGAGCCGCTGCCGGCAGCCACCGCGGCCCGAGGCCGGGTCAGGAGCCCGCCGGGCAGAGCCAAAGAGACGCCGTGGGCTCCGGGTGGCGGGACCGCAGAGCTCCGCACTCGCCCCGGGGCGGCCCGACCGCCAGGCTTGGCGCAGATGCTTTTCAGCCCTTGGAAGCAAAGCGGGAGGATCGCTGGGTTATCGCTGTGACCTTGGGTTTCCTAAACCATGTGTCAGCAGCCGGCTGGCACTGAAAGGCGAGCATGAGTGGGAGGAAGGGAGGCGGCGAACTTAGCCGCCCGGTACCGCTGGTTCAGCGACTTCATCGCGGGCCCGCGTGGGTCCAGACTGGGCTTCAAACTAAACACGCCCAATTAAATAGGATGTGTAAACGCTAAAATAAAGATTCCACAGGGTGCGATGGAAGTCCAGGCGAGGCACACGGGGTACCCGGAGAACTAGAGTTTTCCCAAACCGTCTTGGTAAATGAGCGAGAATTGTGAGAGCGAAGAAAAGTGGGAAGGCTGCCCCCATCGGTGGGCGTAGCAGCAAGTGTCCACACAGCAGGTGCAGCAACTACGGTCTGGAATTCTTCCGTCATAACGTAGCGGGGAGACCAGCCGGGGGCAGGTCCGGGCGTACCAAGCAGCTCAGCCTCTTTCTAGAGAACGATGGGGGGAATTATTAAGATTTCAAGCAGAAACTCAGGCTTTAGCTGTATGGAGATTACTTATCTGCAAGATGGAAGCTAGATGGGAAACAGACAAGTCATCCCAGCAGACCTGGTGACCCGGGGATGAAGGCTTGAGTTGTTCTCATGGTGGTGACACTGAGTAAGAGGAGGAGACGGATTCAGGAAGATGTGTGTAGTAAATTGGCAGCTCCTGATCATTGACTGCATGAGGTGAGTGACACAGAGAGAGGAGGCTGGGACGACCATGACATTCCAGGCTTATGTCACTTGGTGTTGTCATTTATTGAGATCAGGAACACAGGAAGTGATTAGAGGTTTCAATAGAGAAGAGTAAAGAACTCAATTCCAGAAGTGCTAGATTTGAAGTCCCTGGGAAGAGACTTCGAAGGGAGAAACCTTCTGATATCCCTTTGAAGCCTCTGCATCTCCTCTCCCATCTGAAAGAACAAAGCCTATGACATCAAGTTGAAATCAGAAATATATAACAGTTCTCAGAGAATATTGTGGCTTTTTTTCCTCTCATCTCATTCATTACAGGTATATTTTCCTCTTTGAAACCTCAGCTCTCTGAAAATTTTGTAGATTTTCCATCTTTTCCTCATTCTTAGGTTGTAAGCAATGGACTATTATGACTTTTTACAGCTTGGTTTTACAGTCACGTAATTTTATTCTTTTTTGTCAAGATTAAACTATTCTGGGGCCGATATGCCTTTCCATAGAAAATTTAGAATAAGTTTACTTCTACAAGCTATGCTGGAATTTTGATAGGAATTGCATTAGACCTATGATCAAACTGAGGAGAATTGGCATCCTAACTGTGTTGAGTCTTCCAACCCATGAACATGGTATGTCTCTCCATTTAGTTAGGTCTTCTTTCACTTTTTTCAACAGAATTTTGTGATTTTTCAACATGTAGATCCCATGCATGTTTTGTTAGGTTTATAGTTTAGTATTTCATTTTCTTTTGAGCAGTTTTAAATGGTACTGTATTTTAGTTTTGACATGTTTGCTATTAGCATACAGAAATGTGATTATGTTTCTCATGTTGATCTTGTACCCTGTTACCATGGAAAACTCACCTATTAAGCCTAAGAGATTGTAGATTACTTGGTGTTTTCTGTATAAGCAATCATGTCATCTGCAAATATGAACAGTTTTATTTCCACCTCTCCAATCTGTATAGCTGTTTCTTTTTCACGTCTTATTACAATGGCTAAAATGTCTGTGGCAAGAGTAGCAAGAGCTAACATCCTTACCTTGTTCCCAGTGTCAGGTGGAAAACATTCAGTTTTTCACCATTTAGTATGATGTTAGCTATAGGTTTTGTGTACATACTCTCTATGAAGTTGAAATAGTTCCATTCTATTCCTAATTTTCTGATAGTTATTATGAATGGGTGTTGGATTTTGTCAAGTATTTGAATGATTTTTTTCCTTATTTTCTGTAACATGACTATCCTGGTTTTATTCCTAAAAGATACTTTCACCTGATATACAATTTTCATTTGGCAGTTCTGTTCTTTAAGCACTGGAAAAATAATGTGCCTCTTCCTCCTAGTCTTCATAGGGTTATATTCCATGTCTCATAATTGGCTTTAATGCCAAGTGGGGCTCCCCTAAAGGTAATGCATCATTTATCTCTGGCTGCTTTCAAGATTTTTTTCTTTATTTCTTGTTTTCAATTTAAATATGATATGTCTTAGTATGTATTTTTTGAGTTTATCCTGTTTGGGTTTAATTTCTTGGACTTAAGGTTTGGACATTTTGTCAAATTTAGGGATTTTTAATCCAATTTTTTAAACTGGAATATAATTCACAACCATAAAAGTTTTCCATTTTAAAGTGTACAATTCAGTGGTTTTAGGTATATTCTCAAGGTTGTGCAACCATTATCATTAGGTCCAGGAAATTTTCATCACTCCAAGAAGGATCCCCACAGCCATTAGTGATCAATCTCCATTTCTCCTGCCCTTCAGCCTCTGGTAACCATGAATCTATTTTCTGGTTATATGGATTTGCCTATTTGGGACATTTCATTAAAATGGAATCATATAATATGTGATCATTTGTGACTGGTTTCTTTTACTGAACATAATATTTTCAAGGTTCATTCAAACTGTAACATGTATCAGCACTTCAGTTCTTTTAATGGTTGAGTAACATTCCACTGCATGGAATGTTGTTTATGAATTCCTCAGACATTTGGGTTGTTTCCACCTTTTGCCTATTATAACTAATGCTGCTATGCACATCTGTGTACAAATTTTTGTGGGAACACATTCTTGCAATTCTCTTGGGCATGCTCCTAGAAGTGGATATCCATTATTTTTTTAAATATCCTTTCAAGCCATTTTCTTTCTCTTCTCCTTCTGTGACTCCAATGATATAAATGTTGGATCTTTTATTTTCCCATACATTCCTGAGCTTCTACATTTTTGTTTGTTTAGTCTATTTACTTTGCATTTTCAGATTTGGTGAATTCTATTATTCTTTCCTCAAGTTCACATATTCTTTCCTCTTCCCCCTCTGAGCCGCGTGCTGTGATTGGGTCCCTGCTCACTCCAGTGTCATTGGGAGGGTAGGAGAGCCTCAGGTCTGCAAGGATAGAGGCTTCTGTAAGCAGGCCACTTGCTGTTGCTGGAACCCTTTTTCCAGCAACAGTGAGTGACACCTGCCTTGGTGTCACTGCAAGGGGAAGTAGTATGCATATTCTTAATAACAACTCAGTATTTTATTGGTAGTGTTAGTAATCAAATTGAAACCTAAAAGAAATGTGTGCACAAGCTGCCGCACTTTCAATTTTGAAAGAACTGTCCTATGAATAGAAATTAAAAAGTAATTGCATGAAGATATAAGCAAGGATAATAAAAATATTTAAAATTATAACTGCTGTAACAAGTTATAACATCTGGTGATGTCTCAAAACTCTAAAATTTGCGTGTTTGGTTGCAGAGAGGAAAACAGTAGATTTTTAGCATATTCTGAATGTATTCAAGAGGAAAAGTTATTGGATTGAAGGAATAAAATGTTATATGATCTTAAAAAGTGAGAAATGGAAATAATCTGTAATAAAAATATGTGCCCAATGTCTTTTTGTTAGTGATAAAGTATTAGGTCTAGGATATAGTTGCCCCGCTATGCTTCTAGTGACCATTAAGAAAAAATTTTCAATACAATGAAGGGTAATGGTATTGATTTTACCCTTTGTCATGGAAAAGATGCACCCTCTTGCCTTAAATACCTAGAAAACCAGACCAGATAAAAATATTTAAAACAATAATTTTCCAACATCATACAGCAGGCAGCACAGGACTGTGATCCCTGAGAGAAGGGAAGCCAACAAAACAAGCCCCCTGATTGCATGAGCTACCTGTCTGCAAGCAGTTTCCAGGGGCAGCATAGGGAGGGAAATCCAAATAGAGCCCAGAATTCTTGCTAGGTTGAGGAGACAGAGAACATAGTACAGAAGGACCGAAGCAGCTACTTCGTGGAACAAAGGAGCAGAGAGGAGAAATCTGCACAAATGGTTCCAGAGATCTACAGAGAGGTTTCCTTGAGTCTTTGGCTGAGTTTGAACTGTGCATGCATGTGAAGAAACTACCAAATCCACGGAAAGACCATTAAAAAGGAGTAGGTAGAAAAATATCAGGGATTTCACAGGGCTCGGAATAGTTCACATTCCCATGCTAGGGGGGTCCAACAGAGTCCTAGTAAGGGTGTTCATCTTATTCTTCGTTATAAGCTTATAACGAAGCTTATAAATAATCCTTGAAAGGATCATGCTAATTGCAAGTAACTTAGCAGCATCTCAGAACAACACTCAAAGTTATTTGAAAAATTACAACAAATATAGCAAACAACATAGAATTCACAATGTCTACCATTCAATCAGAAACAACCAGCAATGCAAGAAGCAAGGAAGTGTGATGCGTAGCAAGGAGAAAACTCAATCCATAGAAACATGTGGATTGTGACAAAAATGAAAGATCTAGCAGAAGTAGATGTTAAAATAGATATTATAGTTATGCTCCATGTGGGCAAGAAAATTGAGGAAAACCTGAGCATGATAAAGAAAAAAAGTTGAAGATTTTGAAAAGATTCAAATGGAACTTCCAGTGACCAAAAATACAATATCTTAAACAGAAAATACACTGGACAATTTTCCAAAATGAAGGACAGAGAGAAAAACAATGAAAAGAGCACAAGTGTCCTTTGGGACAACATCAAGGAGTCCAGCATTTGTGTAATTTGAGTTCCAGATGGAAGCAGGGCAGAAAAAATATTTGGAGAAATAATGGCCAAAATTTTTCAAATTGGATGTGAAGATGTTTACCTCAGATCCAAGATGTGTAATAATCCCTAAATAGTATAATCATAAGGAAAACCACACAAAGATCAAATTGCATAAAACCAGTGATAAAGATTTGTACTCAAATATTCATAACAGTTTTATAAATAATAGACAAAAACTTGAAACAAATCAAAAGCATATCAGCCAGTGAATGGATTAAAAAAATTATGGTAGTTCCATATAATGGAATACTATGTAGCAATAAAAATAAACAAATTATCAACACATGCAACATCATGGATAGTTCTCAAAGCATTATGCTAAATGAAAAGAACCCAGACCCAAAAGAGAACATACTGATGAGTTCATGCATATAAGTTCTAGAAAATGCAAAACTATAGTTAACAGAAAGCAAATCAGTAAATTCCATACCCAAAAGAAAAGGAATTGTAACTGGGTGCACATGTGTTCAGGATGTGCTTTCTGTCTGCTGTGATGGCCTTAGAAGTATAGGTGGGGACACTCTGAGAAGTTCAGCTATGCAGTCTTGACCCCTGCCCAAGCCCAGCAATCTGACGGGTCTCCCAGGGTTTCTGGGGGGTTGCTGCTGGGATGCTTTCTCTCCTGTGCCTCTCCTGTTCTACACTTCCGTGGCCCTTGCCCAGGTTCTCACTGGAGATAGATTTTGGAACTCAGGTAGTCTGATTCCAGAGCCCATGCTTTTAATCACTACATTAGAGACCTAACTAAACTTGAGAATTTAATATACAACAAAAATAGTAATAAAAAGACATTAATGTTAATAATAGCTGTTAATAATAACTACCACTTATTCATCATTTAATACTAGACATTTTGATGAGCACTCCATATGAATTTTCTTATTTTAACCTCACAACTATATGAGGTGGCTATTAATATTATCTCCACTTTTCATGAATAAAATGAAAGCTAGAAAGGGTAGGTAACTTATCCTAAGTCACACAGCCTGGAGGGGGCTGAACTTGGGACCCAAACCCTGGTGTATCTAACAACAAAATCCAGGTTCTTAAAAATTAAAATTTACTCTCCCCTTTATGAAAAATGTGGTGAAAAGATTAATTATTCAAGAAATAATAGCAAGATTTGATCCCTACCTTGTTCCTTACGACATCATAAAGTTCACACTTACCAAAGAGTAACATGTAAAAAATGAAACCGTAGAAATACTACAGGGGAAAAAATAAAAATTGAAAGATAGATAAATAATAAATTCACAGAAAGGAAATACAAGTGTCTAAAATATGTGAACAAAGGTTTAGCATCAATAATGAAATAAATATAAATGAAATGTCATTTATATAGAAAAGTTTTTTGATTTTTGTTTTTGTTTTGTAGAGATGGGGGTCTCACTACATTACCCAGGCTGATCATGAACTTCTGGCCTCAAGCAATCCTCCTGCCTCAGCCTCCGAAAGTGCTGGGATTACATGGATGAGCCATGATGCCCAGCCTATATGGAAAGGCTTTGACGCACTGACAAAAACAGTTTTATGAGGATATTGGTAAACTGTCATTCTCATATACCTGTTGATTCATCATATTTCTAGAAATTTACTTTAAAATGTTAATCACAAAAAGGTGAAAAAACACATTCTAGGTGTCATCTTGACTGGATTGAGGGATACCCAGGTAGCTACTAAAGCATTATTTCTGAGTATGTCTATGATGGTATTTCTGGAAGAGATTGGCATTTGTATCAGTGGACTGAGTAAAGAAGATCTGCTCTCACCCAATGAGGGCAGACACCATCCAATTAGTTGAGGACCTAGATGGAAGAAAAAGACAGAGAAAAGACAAATTCTCTCTCTCTCTCTCTCTCTCTCTCTCTCTCTCTCCTAGTGCTGGGACATTCTCCTGCCCTTGGACATCAGAACTCCAGGTTTTCTGGCCTTTGGACTTGGTCTGAGCCATGCTACCAACTTCCCTGGTTCTCCAGCTTGCAGACAGCATATTGTGGGACTTCTCAGCCTCCATAGTCACATGAGCGAGTTTCCACAGTAAATCCCCTCTCATCCATCCATCCATCCTACTGGTTCTATCTCCCCAGAGGACTCTTACTAGTACAGCATTTTACTATATACATATTCTTAACCACTGTCATGCTGAGGACCATTTCAGCCATCTCCAAAGTTGTAATCAATCTTTAATGATTATCCTTGGATATGCATCAGAGACTATTTACCAATATTGTAATAATATGTAGTTCTGGATGGTGGAATTTTGAATAATATTAACTTTATATGTGGTTTAAATTTTGTGAAATAGTTTTACAAAGCCACAGAAAGAATTACACTATATTTGTTCATCTCTATGTCTTCCTTAGGTAAGAGTGGGAAGATTAGCTTCTGAGAGAAGGGGGCCAACATGGCGGGCTAGAGACAGCCTGCACACACCGCTCTCTGGGAGAGGACAGAAAACTGTAAATATTAGGTTAAAGTATCAAATGTCCAATTTCCTTAAGCACTAAGTTTGACAGCTGACATCTCTGATGCTTCACTTTGACACTTCTTGTTTTATTTTTATTGTGAAGGAGCATCCTCATTCTTTCAAATACATGGTTTGGCTTGTTATTATCTTTCGAATTTTTTAGACCCATTTTTGTAAAACCATGGATAAGCCAAACATTCATGTTATTTTCAAATATGAGCTCCGTCACAGAACCAGTGCTGCACAAACAACTCAAAATACCAATGTGTTTGGGAAGGATGTGGCTAATGAACACACAGTACATCAATTGTTTGACAAGGTCCATTCGGTGATTTCGATCTTGAAAATGAGCCACATGGGCAACCTGAGACCAAGGTGGATAATGATGAGGTGAAAGCCATAGTGGAAGCGAATCCATCTCAACCTAAGTGTGAATTAGCAGCAAGGTTCAATGTTACTATTCCAACAATATTGGACCATTTGAAACAAATCAGCAAGGTAAAGAAGCTGGATAGATGGGTACCCATGAATTAAACAGGCGTCAGAAAAGAAATTGCCTGGAAGCTTGCCTGTCTTTGCTGTCATGACATAAAAGCAAACCATTTTTATACCATATTGTTACCTGTGATGAAAAATGGATTATTTTTGACAAGCATTGCAAGCATTGAACAAAATGGTTGGACAAAGTGCTAAAACACGGTCCAAAACCAAACATTCATTAAAAAAGCTAACGGTGTCTGTTTGATGGTCCAGCACTGGTATTATCCACTACAGCTTCATGAAACCTGGTTAATAGATCATAGTGGATCTGTACTGCAACCAATTACATGAAATGATGAGGATGCTTATGATTAAGCAGCCAAGATTGGTCAATAGAGACAGGCCAATCTTCTTGCAAGACAACATTCGACCACATGTTGCACAAACAATGCTGCTCAAACTACAGAGGCTGGACTCGGAAACTCACTGTCCTCTACTGTATTCATCAGACCTAGCACCAACTGACTACCACTTCTTCCAGACTTTGGACCACTTCTTGCAAAGAAAATATTCAATTTTCAACAAGCTGTGCCTTCTAAATTCACACTCAACTTACCTTCCCGACCTGATTTAGTGTTCTTCCCCAGGCTCACCCAGACCACCATAAGCTGAAAAGTAAGCAGCCCTCCACCCGCAACACACTCTGGGCCTCTCCTCCCGCCCTCACCTGGTTGGGGTTTATCTTCCTCTTTCACTTTAGACATCGCACCTATTTGTAAAGATTTTACTCAAATCTAAACCTCCTTTTGAATCCTTTCTTTTCAAATCTTTCCAGCCTGAAATATTTTCTCCCTCTAACGTGAATATATCACAATCTAACATTGTAGCTATAACTCCCCGGTGAGCCTTTTGGAGGCAGATACTATGTTTCAAACCAGCCTTTTGTCCTGCCCCCATCCAGAATCAATGCAGAATTCATTTAACAAATAAAACTTGCTATAATTAAAAAGTAAATTTTGATATCCATATGTTGCTTTCTGGTAATAATAAAAAGAAGCTCATTTTTTATGAGTGAAATTATTCAGAAAGAGGTTTCTTCTGTCTTTCCCAAGAATTTGCCAAATGTTTAATTGAATCTAAATGCCAAACGAAACAAGCAATTACAAAGGTTGAATTAATCAAATGAAATAAGGGAGGTTTCCCTTGTTTAAATGGTGGGGTAAAGATTGTGGTTTCCCCCGCACCTCTTAAAAATCACCAAATCAATAAGGAAATGAGAGAGAAAAATGCAAACCTGCATGTTCTGTGAAACCAAAAAGCATCAATGACCCCACATCATGGTACAAGAAGCGGGACATGCAAAACAGTGAGGTATCAAACTGGAGCGCAAGACAGGCCAAGCAAGGTGCCACGGCTGCAGGGGAGGCAGCTTGGCATACCTTCTCACTGTCACGCAGAGCAGCACAGAAAACGAAGATTAATGTTGGCGAATGTCTTTAACAAATATTTTTAATTTGGGGGGTCTGTGGGTGTGCAAACTTCTGATCCCAATAATGGATCCCAAACTCCAAAAGCTGGCTGTATTAAGCGTGCCTTTTTGTTCTGATGCTTTGGTATCTGGGGCCTTACTGAGCATGGGAGATTGGCCCTCCCAGGGCTAGCCAGTTCCTAGAGACTAAATGGCCGCCCCGTGAGCATCTTTCCTATTCATGCCAACCAACACGGAGCCCACCTACCACCCCCACCTCCTCTATGGGGATCTCACCCTCAGGCCACTATTCCCCTGCCCTGATCGCTCCAGGGCTGGGTACCAAACAACCTGGGAAAGCCCCTACATGCCAGAGCCCTCGGAATTATTCACACTAGCCAATGCCAAACCTGTTTACCCTGCTGTGCTCCTTCCTTCCCACAGAAATCACAATAAAGGTTCTCGCCCACATTTTCCTCCAGCTCCCTCTGCCCTGGGGCTCCCTGTGTGGCCCTGCATGGCATGGAATGCTCCCTCCTCTTGGGAACTGGGAGGAACAAACTGTCCTTTCGATGGCAGTCACCTCCTGATCTGTTGGCCTCACCATACCTGGATAATAATAAAACCTACGTTTTAAGACACTGGCATGCTGCACAGATAAATTAGCAATTCTGCAATATTCCACATTATTTTACTTGTTTTTTTATTGTCTGTTTCTCCTTCATTATTAATGTAAGTTCCAAAACAGCAGGAATTCACATGCACGCACGCACACACACACACATGCACACGCACACACGCACACACAGTCCTTGGTACTATGTTAAAGTAGTTGCTCAATAAATATTTGTTGAGTGAGTACATAAAAATAATAATGTAATAATAATTAACAGTACTGATTGATTATTCTGCACCAAGCACTGTCTCAAATGCCTTGTGTGAATTAACTCATTTAAACAGAATAATTCTACGGGACAGGAGCTGATATTATCCTAATTTACAGATGAAGAAACTGAGGCACATAGCTGTTAAGTAACTTACGCAAATCTCACAACCAGTCGGTGACAGGTCAGGGATTTGCAGCTAGGATATCTGGCTTGGGAGCCTGTGCTCCTATCCCAGAGCGGCAGCACCCACTGTTGTAAGAGCTCCGGTAAGGGCTCAACCTGATGGAAAAGAACAACCAGGCCAAGGTTTTGCTACTTAAAATAGGATTTGCTGGGAGGGGAGGTTTCCTGAAAAGATAAAGAGAGAAAGTCAATCTCTAAGAAACAAGTACCTACCTCACTGTCATTCTTTATACAGGAAAAGCCCTGAGAGCGAGAGTGCTGGGTTTTGACAAATGTCTTCCTTTTATTCCTAATGAGTGATCCATCCAACTGCCTGATGGCACAGCAACCAGGAAAAGCCGGGAAAGCCCTCCTATTCCACGTGAACGGATGTCAGTCACTAAAATACTGACTCGGACGTCCCATGGGAAGTTCCCCTGCACACATTTCTCTCCCCCATTCTCTCACATTTCAGTACTCATGCCACGGATTGCCCAGTTTCTCTGAAGTTCTTCCTTTACTCTTTCCTTCTTGCCCTCCAATATGAAGCCCCAGCTGGCATCCTCCGACATGCCCCTCTTGACCCCCACCTCCTGGCTCACACCTCATATAATCCCTTCCTCTGGAATGTGGACTGGGCCTAATGACTTGCTTCTGATGAACAGAACACAGTAGAAATGATGAGAAGTCACTTCTAAGACAAGGCTACACAAGACATTGGCTTCCATTTCACTGGTATTCTCTGGCTCTTCTCATGCTTGCTCTGCTGGCTCAGGGCTACCTGGCAAGGACTGAGGGTGGCCTCAGACCAACATCCGGGGAGGAACTGAGTCCACCACAAACCACCAAGTGAACTCATAAGTGGATCCTTCCCCAGGTGACCACTGAGATCAGACATGACCTTGACATCTTCATTGTAGCCTCTTGAGAGGCCCTGGCACAAAGGACCCAGCAAAGCTGTGTCCAGATTCTTGACTCACAGAAACTGTAAGATAATAAATGTGTGTTATTTTATGTCATTAAATTTGGGGGCAATTTGTTACACAGCAAAGGCTAACATCAGCAAACTGTGTCAATTCTACCTTCCAAATAAATTTTCAGTCTGTCTGGTTCTTCCGCCATCTTCCTGTCCATCCTCTGCAATGACCCCTAACTCTTCTCTCCTTTCCCACTCTTTCCCCCTCTTTCCTCCACAGAGGGCAGGAGTGGTTGTCTTAAAGCAGAGACCACATCATGTAAGTCCCCAGTGAGTGATTGCCCACACCACTGAAAAGAAAATCAAAGTGTCTTCCTGTGGCACATAAGATTGGGCCATCTAGGAGACGCTGCAGAGGTGGGTGCCACTCCCCAGCCACTCTGGCCTCTGTTCACTTCCTGAGGCTACCCACGTCCCTCCTGTCCCAGAGGCACTGTATGTGCTGCTTCTAGTGTTGAAATGATGCATCCCCTCCTTGTACAGCTGACTCCTTTCATCCCTTAAGTAACACATTCAATGTCATTTCCTCAGGGTGGCCTTCTCTGACTAAGCTACATCTAAATAGGACCGTGACCCATTTCATTACAGTCCTCCCTCGGTATCCATGGCCGATTGGTTCCAGGATCCCCGTGGATACCCAAATCCATAGATACTCAAGTCCTTTATACAAAATGACATAGTATTTGCATATAACCTGCATACATCCTCCTGTATACTTTAAGTCAAATCTAAATTACTTATAATTCCTAATTCAATGTAAATGCTATGTAAATAGCTGTTCATTGTTTAGGGAATAATGATAATGCTTCCTATCTAACCATGTGATCTGCACACACCAGCTCCCCTCTGCCTTTTGCCATGAGTGAAGCAGCCTGAGGCCCTCACCAGAAGCAAATGCTGATGCCACATTTCTTATATACCTGCAGAACTGTGAGCCAAATAAACCTCTTTCCTTTATAAATTACCCAGCTTCAAGTGGTCCTTTGTAGCAACACAAATGGACTAAGAGAGCCAGAGATAGACTGTATGTGCCAGGGCAATGCTCCTGTGGCTGAGCCCTACTCCCATAATACTCTACATATTTTTAGGGTCAGAGAGGCAAAGCACTTCTGTGTGGCTATGCCAAAGGGGGAGCTCCCTAGTCCAGGAAGTAGCCTTGTTAGAAAGGGGGAACCTCAGGAGTCCACCAGGTCATAGTCTGTTCAGGTGTGCTATGGAAGATCTGCTAAGCCAGCTCTGTGCTCAGCTACCAGGAGGGGGAGGAGATGAGCCTCTAGGTCATCAGACTTACCTCTCACCAGGTAGGCAATCAATATTACCTACCAAATCCTCTGCTCAATATCTTACTCGATGGTGAAAATTTATAGTCACATTAAATTCTGGATAAACATAGGATTTTCAGTATCACCACTCTTCATCATCATATTGGACATCCTAAACGATAAGCCAACAATGACAAAAAATGGGGGGAAAATGATTGAAACACATGGTAAAAAATTGTCATCATAGATAACATTGTACAAAACTGAAGAGAGTCTATTGACAATCTATTAGAAATCTGTAAGTTACTAGATCCAGGGTCGACATACAAAAACTAATAATCTACACGCCAGCAAGCATCAGTCATGACATGGACTAGGAAATGGCTACTGTTTATGATAAACCTACAAGCTTTCTGGGAATAAGCCTAACGAAAATGTGCAAAACTATCATGATAAAAACATATATTTCAATTGAAATGCATAAAATACAACATTAAAAATGGAAAGATATACCATGTTTATGAATGTGAAGGCTCAACATTGTAAAACATTTAATTAAGTATACTTTAATGTAATTCCAATCACAATTCCAAGAAGTCATGGCGCTTGTCAAAGTTATTCTAAAATGTATATAGTCCAATAAGAAAGTAAGATTCCCCCTGGCACTTATTACAATGCATAGCAATAATGGCAAATGCTTACATAGGGTTCATTATAGTTCAGGCTCTGTTCAAAGAGCTTCATATTCATCACATTCACTAAGACGTCTGGACGTCACAGAAGGACCTGCCCTGGAAGTGGGCTGATTCCTGACAGACACATGCAGCCGACAGCGTTGTGTGAGGCCTAGGGCAAGAGAATGCTGCCAGACAGGTGCGGGCACCTGCAGGTCAACCAATTCCATCTGAAGAGTACCTCTGGACTCAGCGCCAACTCTGGGTCTTCAAATGACAACAGTGCTGGTGCAAAGTGCTAGATTTAAAGCCCTGCTGCTAAAATAAACACTCAGAAAATAGGGGCCCCATTGTTTTCTTAACTCTGAAACTCTGTCAGCTTCTCAGAGGTGGCAATAAGCTCACTGGAGCAGCAGAGGAGGGAAAGAACATCAAGACACTTCTCACCTTCATCCTTTGGATTTCAATGTCACTGCTCTTTCTGTCCCTAGGCCACAGGTTCCTTCACATGCAGATCGGCTGAGGTGGTCATCACAGAGCCACACACAGCTGGTCACTGCCTCTGTGCATCTGTGGGAGGGCTTGGCACCTGCTAACACAGCATCTTGTCAGGAACTGCCATATTTTTCTATATTTAAATACTTTTTTAATGAGAAAAGAACAAGATGCATGGAGATGAGAGTTTTCATTTCAAAGCTTCATGCACACGCAAAAGATGTTGTAATAATGATTCCATATACAAGTGTGAAAAACAAAATATTAAGAAGGACTACAGGGTTGTTTTGACCCCAAAATGAATGGTGAACCGTACATCGCCCATAGTAAGTATGTAATTCATGTCTGATGTTTCCTATTGCTGCCCAAGACACAAAACGAGAAACTTATAAAAGGAGATAACTTTTTTAAAATGAACTTTTTTTCAACGGTTCAGTTTTCAAGCATGAGCTTTTGTTATCTGGGTCTTAAAATGAAAATGCATCTATTTTGCTTTAAGAACCCTGAGCACAGAGTCACTGAAATGTGTCTTAAAAGCTTCCAAATCAGGAACAAATGCTACTCAAGAATTAAAGAGGCAGCATCAGGACGATGATACAAAACTGGCCTGAGCAGGCTAAGACAGACCCATTGCCCCACACGGTCCCCACCTCCCCTCCAGGACACCCTGGGCCTTAAAGGGCTCCTTTATCCTCACCTAACAGCTGACATTCATCGAGTGACATTTCTCTGAATAGGTAATCAGAGATCAAAGAAAAGGGAGCTGCCTGTACAATACTATTAATACAAGTACAGGCCAGTGAAATAAAGAATCGAGTCTCTTTTAGACAGGGCAGGTCAAGGCAATGACAGGGCATCCTATACAACACTGGACCTTAAGAAGGAATATTTCATTAAAGCATTCCACAAATATTTGTCCAGCACCCATTGTGTGCCAGGAATAGTGAGTAAAAACTGAGGCATAGTGGTGAACATGAACAGCAAGAAGCGACAGATGAGGTCCCTCCTCTCCTGGAGCTTACAGAGAGGGGAGAGAAAGACAGCAGATACAGAAAAGTTGCCTGGGAATAAACAGGGTTGAGTGATAAAGGGCAGTGTGGGTGGACAAAAGACAGGTCGGTCAGGATTGAAATGTAACAGGAGAGCGGCCTCCGCAACCCGGCGGTGAGTGTTTCAGGGAGGGGTGGCCGGTCCTGTGGCCCAGGGTACGAATGCCAAGTGTGCTGAGTGCACTGGAGGATGGGACAGGGGGCCGCGGGGGCCAGAGGGAAGGAGTGGGGATTTTATCTGACATACAACAGGAAGCCATTGACAAGTCTCAGGAGAGGGTGTGGCTTGATCAGAGTTCTATTTCTAAAAGTTCACTCCAGCAGTAGAAAGGAGAGAAAAGAGAAATAATGAATGAAAATAAGAAAACTTTGGGGTCTATGGTTATGCTTCAGGCTGGAAAGAACAGGGGCTGGGGCTGGGGTGAGGGCAGGGAAGACTGGTAAGTGAATGGACGTAAAGGGTTTTAGAGGCCAGAAGCAAACAATCATGTGCTGGCTGGGACTTGGGCACACAGGAAAGGAAGCAATCCAACGTGTGCCAGCGATTGGCCCTTAGCAAGCTAATGAAGACAGAGGGGGTGACAAGTCGAAGAAATGAGGCAGGGCATCTGAGTAGAGCTGTAAATAAGCAATTGGATGTATAAATTTATTATCCTAAGAACAATAAAAGTGGGTGATGCAGCCAGGAACAGATGCCTGGGCCTCTTCTTCTACCATTTCACTTCTGGTGAGTTCAACCCTCAAAGAGCTGAGGATTTGAAATTCCTGCCTTAAAATACAATGTTCTAAAGCATCATTCCCTGCTTTTTGCTACCAAACCGTACTAGACAGATGATGTCCTCATGTCTGTTACGTTGCCATGGACCCGACAGGGGCTCGCTATATTGACAGCATGGAGAAAAGAAGGTTATGCCCTGGCGTTCCCTGGAGTGCTGCTCTTTTCCCTTCTCATGTAAGAAAGCGTATGCAGATGTGTGCAAGTAAAACTGCTAGATGTAAAACTGTTTTACTATATCATTTACATATTCAGGAAATTTTCTTATTAGTAACAAATTATTTGATGCAATTCAAAATTGACCATCTCCAGAATGGCCCACACAGCATTACTTAACCAAATTCTGAAAATTATTTCTATCAATTAGTATGATTTGGGTTACAAGTAACATAATACTCAAATAACAGTAGCTTATACGGTACTTATCTCACATAAACAAGAATCTGAAAGTCTATGACAGGAGAGTCAATGCACAGGGGTTCTGCATCTTTCTGCTCAGTCATCCTTGGTGACTCCTGGGTGGTCACATGATGGCTCCATGCATCAGTCCTGTGTGACAGTATCTCCAGCAGGAAGACAGAGGGCCGGGGCAGTGAGGAAAATCTTCCCCAGAAACCCCTAGAAAGTTTTGCCAGAACCAGGTCACTTGCTCACCTACCAACCCATAAGTGCCAAAGAATAATATGTTTACTAAATTGGATTAGACCAATTATGATTCATCATTTGGAGCTGAGCACATTGCCACCCGACAAAATCATAGTTCTGTTAGCAAGGACAAAGGGAAGAGATCATTGAATGGGCAACAATGTTGTTGTCATCATAGCCAATTCAATAACACAAGGAAAAGGAGAAGTAAGATAAAAATGTTGAAAAGTAGCATACAAAGTGGCACAATTTGCAGATAAAAGATTTAAAAGACAACTAACAAACTATTATAATCCAAGCTATTTGAGGCCCCTAGAAGCAGTGGCTCTCAAACTTAACTGCAAAATGGAATCACTTGAGGAACTTTAAAGTCTCTGTGTCCATCGGAATAGCCAAAACAGTTTTGAAAAAGAAGAACAAAGTCAGAGGATTCACATTTCCGATTTCAAAGCTCATTACAAAGCTACAGTAACCAAGATAGTGTGATACTGGCCTAAAGACATATATAAAAATGAATGGAATAGAACTAGAATCTACAGATAAATACATACATTTATGGTTCATTAATTTTTCACAAGGATGTCAAGACAACATGAAGGCAAGAGAATAGTCATTTCAACAAATGAGGCTAAGATAAATGGATATCTACTTTCAAAAGAATAAAGTTGGACCTAAAAAGTAATTCAAAGTGTACCCTAGACCTATGTGTATAAAATCGAAAAACTGTGAAGTTCTTAGAAGAAAACATAGGAGTAAATTTTTTGTGATCTTAGATTAGGCAATAGCTTATTATATATGATACCAAATACAAGCAATAAAAGAAAAATAATAGATAAACTAGACTTCATAAAAATTTAAACTTTGGTACTTCAGATGGAACCATCAAGAAAGTGAAAAGAAACCCAACAGAATGGAAGGAAATATTTACAAATCACATACTTGATAAGAGACTTGTATCTAGAGTATATAAACTCATAACTCAGCAATAAAAAGACAACCCAGATTTTTAAATGGGCAAAGTATTTGAAAAGGTATTTCTCCAAAGATGGCAAACAAATGGCCTACTGGCACAGGAAAGATGTGCAACATTATTAGTCATCAGGGAAGTACAAATCAAAACCACAATGAGATACCACTTCTCTACCACTAAGTTGGTTAAAATCAAGCTAACAATGCTGGTGAGGCTCTGGAGATACTGGATACCTCGTATATTCCTAGTGGGATCATAAAATGGTATAGCTAATTTGGAAGAGTTTGGCATCTCCTTAATATGTTAAACGTAGAGTTACCATATGATCCAGCAATTCTACTCGTAGGTATTTACCCAAGAGAAGTGAAAACATATATCCACACAAAAATTTGCACACAAGTGTTCATAGTAGCATTGTTCATAATAGCCAGAAAGTGGAAACAACCCAAATGTCCATCAATTAATGAAAGGATAAACAAAATGTACTATATCCATACAATGGAATATTATTCAGCCAAAAACAATGAACCAAATACTGGCACATGCTACAACATGGATGAACCTTTAAAACATGCTAAGTGAAAGAAACCAATCACAAAAGACCACGTATCGTATGATTCTTTGTATAAGAAAAGGCTGTTGTCTACGGCCACACCACCCTAAACGCACCCCAATCTTGTCTGATCTCGGAAGCTAAGCAGGGTCGGGCTTGGTTAGTACTTGGATAGGAGAAAAGTCTGTTAATGAACCCACAGGGGAGGTTCTCTCTGTTGCTTGCTACACAGAAAGCCAATTACTGAGACAATGCGGATTGTCAAAGAAGAAAGGATTTATTGTGGGGGACACATCAACCAGGAGGTGGGAGGAATGGACTGCTTCAAATCCACCTCCCTGACCAAGGGTGTCAGGGGTTTTTCTGGAGGTAAAATGAATAATGCATTAACATGAATAACGCATTACATCTTTTGGGCAGAGTGCAAGGAATACAAGCACAGTGAGAAATCATGCAAGTGTATACATCTCATGATCAAAAATGGTAGATCAGTCCCTCCCAGGGTAGGGATTTTAGTAGTATAATGAGCTAGGGGTTAATATTGGTAATTTTTTCAGCCTTGTGTGCAGGTAGGATGGGGGAAGTAGGCTGCTCAGCAGGTCCTTGGGCACAATCTGTGCTAGGGTGTTACTTATCTCATCTTCTCCAGACAAACAGGTGTTGTAAGGCTTTGTAGTTATCTCATGGCTGCAAGGAGGTTCCACATTTCTGGGAAAGAAACTCAAAAAGGAATGCATCAGTGCAACAGAAAGCTACAAAGTTCTGGTCAGCAAATATACTGGCCTGGAAACTTGAAACATAAGAAAAACTATTTTAAACACAGTTTTCAAGAAACTATTTTTGTTTTGTCTATTATAAGAAAAACTATTTTAAAAAATATTTTCTTGCTTTTGGAGCCAGGTACAAGTCCAGAATAGGCAAATCCACAGAGACAGAAAGTAGATTAGTGGTTGCCAGTGGCTGAGGGAGGGGAAATGAGGAGTCAGTGCTAATGTGTCGGGGTTTCTTCCTGCGGTGATGAAAATTGTCTAAGGTTAGGTAGTGGTGATGGTTGCACAACTTTGTGAATATCCTAAAAGCCACTGAGTTTTATATCCTAAGAGGATTAATTTTATGTTACATGAATTTTATCTCAGTAAGTTGTCATTTAAAAAGAGAGAAAAAAACTAATGAAGTGAGCCTGTCACTTCAAGTATAACAACTGACTGTACTTGTTATCAATGACAAAACTCAAGCTTTCAGTTAAAACTTAGTATTTTGGAAAATTTGTGCCCACTATCCAGTAGCTTGATAGCTTCTCAAATCTTAAATTCTTTCTCTGTGGGATTGGTGGTGATATTGATGACTGAATGTTTTCATATTGGATAATGAAATTTTGAAGATCTGCATAATTCAGTGACCTAATGCATGACGTTACAAAATCATGATTTGAGTAAAAGATCCATGTAAGATTAGACCAATGGATTTTAATATAACTGTTAGCATTGTTCTGGGATGTGACTTGAGCAGAGACTGGAAGGAGGTGAGGGAGTAAGCCAAGTAGTAACCCGGGGGAAGTGTTTCCATTATTTTGATTAACATATGTGAAGATCTAGCCTCACACAAATATGTAACTGGAAAAAGGAATATCTTAATAACCTTTCTAGATATTTATGATGGATATTCTTCTTTCATAGTACACCGATATTTTACAAGTAGTTTTTTAAAGCTACTCGGAGGCTGAGGTGGGAGGATCACCTGAGTCCAGGAGTTTGAGGTTATAGTGAGCTACAATCGAGCCACTGTACTCCAGCCTGGGTGACAGAGTGAGAGTTTGTCTCTAAAACTAAGTAAATAAATAATAAATTCATAAAGATAAACATTCATACTCCAACTCAGGTAGAGAAATTGTAGCTTCTATAATTTGATCTGGCATTCCATCAAGGCATGAACCTCAGGTTATCAGGGAAAAAACACCACCATCACCACCACCACCATTAAGGTTTCTCCCAGTGCTATCAGATGAGCATATTTGACAGTCCATATTGTCCGGGGCCCTGAGAGGCCATGAAGAAGGAAGGAGGGCCTGGCAGCAGACAAGCTGTCCCTTTTATAGACAGGACTGCAGCACCACCCTTCCCGTGCTTGTTTATAGGTATAAAGGGAGAAATATTTGTAAAAGTGCAATGTGATGATTTTCCCTTCAGCCTCCCACACACATGAATTTTACTCCAATTTACCCAAGAAATCCATTTATCTGTGGGAATATCAGAATTTGTTTCAAAAGTAGAACAAAGAGAAATAAAGAAGTAACAAGCTGTTTGTTATTCAGCACTAGGATTGTGCAGAAGAAAAATGGGGTCACAGATCGACTATTGTCTTGAGAGAAGATTTTCCAAATTCCTTCATCTTTGCCCTTTATTTATTAAGGGTTTATCCATGAGGCCCCAACTCCTAGTGCTTTCCTGGATAGTAGGAAAAGTACCATTTCTGACCAGGAGAATCGGGTATGTTCCACAGAAGTGGTTCTCACCCTGAGGAATTCTGATCCCCAGAGGACATCTGGCAATGCCAGCAGACATTTTTGGTTATCACCATTGGGGGTGGGGTGCTGCTCACCCCTAGGGAGTGGAGACCAAGCGATATTGCTAAACATCCTGAAAGCATAGGTCAGTCCCCATCACAGAGAATTATCTATCCCAAGGGCCAAGAGTGCTGAAGTTGAGATCCTGCTTTATGGTAAATGTTCTCAAAGCGGGATCCCCAGACCAGCAATAGGAGCATCACCTGGGACCTTGCCAGAAATGCAAATCCTTGGGCCCCAGACACACCGAAGGGGAGGTTCTTCGGCCCCAGACACACCGAATCAACAATCCCGGGACAGGGCCCAGCAGTCCATGTTTGAACAAGCCCTCCAGGTGACTGTGCTGCACACTAAGGTTTATGGAAGGACAAGGCTATGATATGGGAACGCTTCTGGGCTCTGGGTGACGGGGGAAAGAGAAGGAAGAGAGGGACGAATGGAGCTGAGCTGCCATCTGTACTGCTTCCTCCTCTGTGGGCTTCAGCTGAGACACAGGGTTTGGGTGGGGCAATGAAGGAAACCCCTGAGCAGGCAGCTCTTGCCCTATGACCTGCTTGAACTGTGGAGGACCTTGTCCATGTGGGCAATGCTGGCCCCTGGCATTTACAGGTGCAGCATTGCAAGGGGTGTACTTGTGATCTTGACTCTCTGGGCCAACTGGGGTCTCGTAGCCCCTGTGCAATGGCCTCACTCCAGTTCCCATGGGAGCTCACCAAGCTTCTAGGGTCTGGCTGGATTCCTTTTGGTCTTGGCTTGGGCTCCCTTTTGTAGCCCCCGATGCAATGCCAGCTGCCTCTATGGTGACACACTCTTCCAAGCCTCACAGAGAACCTGTCAGCTAACCCAGAGCCTGTTTATACCACACTGGGACCTGCAGTGGCTTGAAAGAGTAAAACTCCAGAGGTCTTCCCTCTGCCTGTCCATGCTGTGCCTCCAAGTGGATCACCCCAGGGGCTCAAATGGCTCTCTCTGCCCTCTGTAATGGCTCAGAAGGCCTGGGGCCATCGGCAGGAAGATGGCAGCAGGACAGGAGATCAACAGGGCCATGAATCAAGTGCCAATGATGACAAGGAAACGCAGAGCTGGCTGCCATGAGTCTCAAAGAAGCAGGGCTTGCCCCTGAGTATGGAAACCCAGTGGAATGGAAAGACCACTGAAAAGTAAAAGGAAAACACCTTTTTTAAACAGTGAAAACACAAAGTATATATGAGCTTCCTGACATTTCCTGCATTAACTTTTATATTTTATTTGATTTCTTGGGAAGATCACTTTTGCTTCAGATTTACACTTGTGAGGTCAAATATTCTGAGCATCTTCTCATTTTTTTTCAATATTTGATTTGGGGGTCAAACAGCTTTTACCATAGCAATATTGCAAATGTATGCATTGGGTAGGTTTATCTTGAAAACATCAAAGAGAAGTTAGCCAACTGAAGCCACAAGAGGAAGATATGGGCAGGATAGGGGTGGATGGCAGACCCTAGCAGGGCTTGGCACAGATGGAGACGCCAGGGCAATTCCCATGACCTGGGTGTCAGGACTGACAGCTACTCACGGCATCACTGTTGAAATGACTCAGCTCAGCCCATTTCCCATTTCCACACCAGCGAGACTCAGTATCCTGAAAAAGAAAGTATGACTGGCTTATTATGTATCACATGCCCATCGAGGGAGGGAGGAGAAGTGGCAGCTTGGTTATCAGGCCCAAAAAGATTCTACAGGAGGTAGGGAGGGATGGCCACTCTCCAAAAGGATGTCTGAATGCTGCTTGCAATAAAAGGAGCTGGGGCAACTGGGGCTGCAGGCAACCGGTGTCACTAGGAAGGCACAGGAGGTCTGCAGCACGTGGGCCCAGTGTAACTGGTTCATGCATTCTCTGGCTGTGGCCTCCCAGGTAGGGTACTGGGGAAAGTGCTTTGGAGTTATCCAACATGGCAGCAGGAGAAAGGGCAGTGGGAAGATTGATGCATTTCAGAAACTGCAAGAAGTGGAGGGTGTTGGGATCGGTATACAGTGAGAAAGAGATCCCAAAATACCATGGAAATGTCTGGAAGGGAGGTAGAGGGAGTTGGGTTTAGGCTGTTAGAGGATTTAGGCTGTTAGTCAGGTCAACTTCAAATGGGCGGCCGAAGAGAAAGTTTATCTATCGTGCCAGGCAGGGTCCTGGTAGATGGTGCACACCCTGCCTTCTTTGTGTCTGTCTCAGCTAGAAAGAGCCAAAAGTATTGTCCAAGAAGCCACAAATGACCCCTCAAAATGCCATACCTAGAAAAGGGTTGTTTATGAACTGGATCTGTAGGCCACCTATCAATTCCTCAAACACGACGATCTGTCAAGAAGAAGGTGGGGTGGCCATGAGATTCAAGTTCTGCCTTTGAGGCCAGGCAGAGTCCATGGATGTGGACAAGGAGGTGTGGGGTACTGTGGGCGGAGTTCACCTCATTTGTCCCAGAATGAAGCCATGGTCCTGGAAGGTAAAGGGTCTCCTGGGGACCTAAATTCCAGTAGCGTCCTAGGTTTTGTCCATTGATGAAAACAACCCCTTTTGTCCAGCCCTGAAAAAGAGTGGAATGGAGGGCTAAAGATCCAAGGGGAGAAGACACCACACACATGAACATACCCCTCACACACCAGACACACCAAATCACAGGTATGCCCAGACAGGACAGATGACCAACCAAGGCCTAGGGGGGCCCCCGAGAGTTCTGTGCCACAGCCGCCAGCCTCAGGGGTAGGGCTCTGCTTCTCACCATGTCTCCCACGTCTGTTTACCATTGGCTGTTCATCAAAACATGCTGGGCCCAAAACATCGATAGCGTTGTAGAATTTCAGGAGTGGCAGCAACTGTGTGTTGGCATCCTACTTAGAACATCCCCACCACGGGCTGCATGGTGGATGATGTCTGGGCACTACTGGGCAATTCTCCCCACACTCCCCATGCAGTGGCTCCTCCAGCCGACCCCACAGTACTCCCACCCCACCCAGGTAGCACCGGGATCGGGCAGCCGCCTGGATGGCTTGTAGAGTGGCTGAGGGCCCTGGTATTCCCTCACACACGGCAGAGTCCACACTCCAAGGAGCCTTTTTTCTACAAGTCCTTTGGGGATGGAAGTTTGGGAGGATATAGACAGGAGAGAAATGGCACTAACCTCCAGTTTTATGAAGGTGTCTTTGGGCTCCCCAACTTTCAGGAAACCGAGGAAGAAGGCAGGGCCCTGAACTGGGTATGAGACTGGTTTCCAGATCTTGGGAATTATCCTGAGAGACAGTCAAGGACCAGGAGGATGGTCATACCTTTCTCTCTAATGTGTCATCTGTGACCTAGGAGGTGAGCCTCTTCCCTGGAGCCTGGTGCTCCCCTGCCCTCAGTAACTGAGGGATTCGTCTGGATAATCTCTGGGTCCCTTCCCTCGCTAAATGTTTACCATTTTTGATCCATCACCTGGAATTAATGGTCAGGCACCCACCTTTGCATTAATTTTATGTTCATGTCCAGGCTGTAAATTGTAAATTTTCTTAGTGGAGAATTGTCCAGATAGATGTCCCCAGTTAAACCTGAAGGAGAGGACAGAAAAGGTGAGTGAAGAGGCAGGAAGGTGCAGCAACGTACAGGGCTGTGGCCAGGGCTCTCCCTGAAGGAGGCAGCTTTTCTGGCCTCGTCTGGCTAGAAAGGTCTCTGCAAAATCCTACACAGACCTCTCTGTCTGAGTGCACACCTCTCAGAGAGGGGCCTGTATCCTCCACATTAACAGTGGAGAAGGCACTGCAGTCCCTGCCAGGTCTGGCCAGCACGGGGGCTCAGGGCAGCCTAAGTCTCAGGTGCGTCAAAGCATTTAGGGGAGGAGGAAGGGGTGTGGGACTCTAGCCAGGAGCACTGGGGCTGGGAAGGACAGCGCAAGCATTGGCTCCAGGGAAGGAAGGAGCAACATCCCTAGGGAGGGATCCTCACTGTTTTTATTCTCCAGGGCCTTCTCCTGAGGGAGCCATTCTCAAACCCCTCCCTGAAGAGGAAGGGCAGTATACTGGCTCTGACTTGGTAATGAGAAAACACACTTGGGGAACTGAGGAGAAAGGACACTGTCATCCTTTCCCGGCAAGGCCAGATGTCATCATAGCCTCCACGTGGTTGTCTCGTGGCTGAGAGACCCTGCTCTCTTCCAAACCATATGCCTGTCCCTCACTGCCCTCAGCCTGTGGTAAGAGTGGCAGGGTCTGCATTCGGGAGCCCACCTTTCCTCTCTCTGTTGATATCCTTCCCATAGGCGAGTCGGCCTTGATTCTCCACCAGGATCCTCAGGGAGTGGTAGTCCTGGTAGCCCTGTCCAAGACAGAGCAGCACTCTTCTGCAGACCGTCTAGGTCTCCCCTGGAGCCAAGACTGACCTGCAGGCAGGCCTAAGGGCCTTCGGACCCCCAGATCCGGGCCAAGCAAACCCCCAGGCTGCCACTCCTCCGGCTCATGTCCCACCCTCCTGGGCCAGGCCTTTCAGGGAAAGAAAGAGTCACTTGTACATTTTAGCAGAGACTCTACTGGGGCCAGTGACCAACCCAGAGTTTTTTGAGCAGCAAATATACAAGGTGGAAAAGCTGTGCTCGCCTAAAGTAGGTGTACCTGTACCCTGGAGACACACACAATTCTCCCTCGTCCCTGCTGGGCTCCTCTGCCAGGAGTAATCCCAAGGGCAGGGAGGAGAGAGGGGCTATCATGGGCCCAGCCACGGGCACATCCAAGTGCAGGGCCCGACAGGCACTAGAACTATCTGTCCATTAACACTGGAGTATATACATTTCTCATAATATTCAGATGATCAGTGGAGTGATCCAGGACTCCCACATGCTGCGCATTCAGAAACACCTGCCAAAGAAAGAAGAGAGCGACATTAGGTCCTCATCAGGAAAGGGAGGAGACAGACCTTGGGAAAGGCAGGACAAGGGCACGTCGAGGGGAAAAAGGAACTCTTTGTCTCCCCAAATTTCACCAGCTGACCACACGTTCACAAAAACAGACTGTATTTAAAGTAGCCAGGGATGCACCACGTGAGGCGAAGTCTGAAGAAGGGTTTCTAGACACGAAACCCAGGCCCCAGCTCCACTGTAGGGCAAGGAGGGGGAAATTAAAAAGGCCTGCGGGGAATGAGGAAAAAGGAAATGTAGACTATGAATAGACACCGTGAAACAAGTGATGGCGGAGGGAAGGTGTGGGGGCCGAGGGAAGGTGTGGGGATCCAGGCACGAAAGCTGCGCAGGTGTCGGCCTGCCTTGTCCCCACGGGTTCACCTCTGCAGTAGATCCTGTTCTGCTGGGGATCCCCAGATTATCATTTGGAACAAGAATCTGCTGCTGCCACCGCCCTGCCTGGTTTTAGGGATGACCTGAACATGAACCTGTTTCTTTTCCATTCCCTACAGTGTTGCCTCAGCCCTAGATTAAGCCACCCAGCAGACTCCGCTCTAGCCATCAAGACCAGATAAGGATAAATAATTTGCTTCTTAGAGTGTTTAGCTTAGATCACAATTTTTCAAATAAAATGACTTAGAAACTATAACAAGAAAAATCCACAATTATGAAAAACATATAAATGTTATTATTATACAGAATTCATAGTGTAAGCTTACCAGAGTCTAATCACAGGCTGATATATTCTATAATCATTTACTGAACACTTGCTGTATGACTCAGTATCTCACTGGGCAGGGGTCACCTGGGTTAAAATACAACCCCGAGCACTGAGAAATGCAGATGGAGAGTTACACAAAGCACCGATCACAGCACAACACTTCTGTTACCATGGAGCTGGGGACAGCCCACCGGGAAGCACTGCGGAAGGAACGGTGAGTCCCATGCACTGCAGAAGCCAGGCCACCCCATGGACCGGCGGACAGGTGGCTAAGGACATCACAGCAGGGGGTACAAGAGAAGTGGAGTGATGAGGCTTTTACCTGGGAAGAAACTCCAATGGCACTATGAGGGGGGCCTTCAGCAGGGAAGAGAGGGGGACAGAGGATGGCAGTGCACAGTCTGAAACAATTGTGAGGGTGTAATAATAGCAGAAGCGACATACGGGATGAGACTGAGGTGACAACAGCATGAGTTTTACAGGAACAACTAAGTAGATGCTGCACCACGCAGGGGCCAGGTGGGATTAAGGAGTGAAGAAAGGGTGAGGGGCGCACGGGAGCAGCATTGCTAGCTTGGGAGGCTGTGAGGCCGCCAACCGCTCTGAGGTGTCCTTAGGAAGCTCATGCCAGGAGGAGCTGGAGAGCCGTGGAACAAACACCACGTGAAGAGGAATGTCCAGACACAGCAAAAAATACGGGTCTGCAGCTGAGGAGAGGAGTGAGGGCTGGAGTCACGAGAAAAGAGTCTTTGAAGCCCTGGAGGAAGATGATACAGAGTATGAAGAGCAAGAAGATTCCACCAGCAGCCGGAGAAAACAGCTCTTGCCGTGGGTGGGACGGGAAGCCGTTAGCCGGCTCTGCGACGCTCCAGCTGAACAGCATTTGAAAGTCATTTAACTCCTCTGAGTTCTCCTCATTTGCAATACATATCTCAGGTGTTTTAAGAGTTAAATGAGGCCAGGCTGCGGTGGCTCACACCTGTAATCCTAGCACTCCGAGAGGCCAAGGCGGGAGGATCACTTGAGCGCAGGAGTTCCAGACCAGCCTAAGCAAGAGTGAGACCCCGTCTCTACTAAAAATAAAGACAATTAGCCGGGTGTGGTGACATACGCCTGTAATCTCAGGAACGAGAGGCTGAGGCAGGAGGATCGCTTGAGCCCAGAAGTTTGAAGTTGCAGTGAGCTATGAGGATGCCACAGCACTCTGGGCAACAGAGTGAGACTCTGCCTCAAAAAAAAAAAAAAAAGAAAGAAAAAAAAAAAACTAACAAAAGCCAACCGTAATATGCCATGTAAATGTTAGGGATTGATATGCAATAAGTATAGGAACTATTTACGCTCCTCCCAGGTCTCCTTAAAAAGCACCTTCAGGTCCCCTAGAGTTTTACACACCTTAGGCAAAGTGTAGCAGTAGCACATGTACAAAAGTCTCACTGAACAGACAAGCATTAAGAGACAGTAATAATGTTTTGAAAGTCAAAAAGTTTTGGCTATCATTTAGACAGTACCCTGAACAGCACAGTTGGGCTATGATCGCAGACAAATGCTCCTGAGACACGCTCATTGCCTCCTACCTGAGCACGATCCCGAACGTGACCCCTTGAGGAGAGGATGCCTCCTTTGGAGATGTAAGTCTCATACAGTGTGTACCCATAGGACTGACCACTCCCCTGGTTCACAGACAGCATCTCCATGGAGACTGGCTTGGCAGACTTGACTGGCTGTGGCAGAGACAGGAGCGAAAGCCAGGCTGAGGTTGAGGCTGGACAGAAGCACCCCAGAAACCCCCACCCAAAGCACACCTCTCCAAAAGAGTGGCCCCGAGAGCCTTCTGAACAGGCGTATAAAAAAGGAATATGCAGTGATGATCATCCTTAAGCATGGCACGCAAATGCCCTTTTCGTTTTCCAAACCAACCTCAGATTTCCCTGGGTGTGCTAGTCAGTGAGGTATTTCTATTTTTCAGATGGAAAAGCTGAGGTCAAGAAAAGGGTGTGATTTGTGGGCCTGGCTCATCAATTCATAGTGGAGGTTGGACTGGACTCCCGAGCACAGGAATCCCACCCCAGGGTGCCAGGTTCTGCCCATCCATGGCCTTTTCTTTTCCTCGTTTATACTACCTAAGAGAAATCACCGCAGCCCAGGGTCTAACCGGCTGTGATTATTCATAGTCTGCCTATCTAGCACGACCCTAAAGCACCCCGTGTCTGTTTACCCTCATGTCTACCGGGCCCCACCCTCTGGATGCCCACAGAGGTTTCCAGTGCAGCATCACCCAAACCGCACTGACCACAACAATTCCCATCCCACTCTTTCTCCTTCAAGAAGAGCAACACCATCCATCTGGACAAAAAGGTAGAAAGCTCAGGCAATGTCCTCTCCCTCCTTTTCTCCCTCCTCTTCCTCCTGATTAGATCCCTGCTATGTCAGGTGACATGTCTCTGTATTCCCTGTGTTTTCTGTAAATCAATAGTTAGATCTAGATGTGTGATGGGATTAAAGGTAGGTTTTTATTCATTTGTGTGCGAGTATACCTCACAGGTGGTGGTGGTGGACTTCCCATGCCTCATATCCCAGGCACGTGATGGCTGGTTGTTTCCGTTCTCAAAACTGATCAGTGGGTTGAAGTGTTGTGAATTCTCCTATTCATTTTCAACCTTCCCATCAGCCTTTTACCTCATGGTTTCAGCAGGCATTGGCAATTATCACCAGTCTTGCATCAACCAGTCATCACTTCCTGTACAGTCCAGCTCTAAAATATGTGTTCATAAGTCTTCCTTCATTCCTACTACCTAGTTCAAGTTCAGGACACTGCTATTTGGTTTCAGTGCTCTAGCAAGACCCCACCTAAATCTGCCCCCCACAGCGCTACCAAAGAAATCCTTCTGAAACGCACAGCTGCCCCTCTGACTCCTGGCCCTGCTTTGAAATGACTTCCCATAACTTTCAGGGAAGCATCCACACCTCTTAGCGTAAAAACATGACCCTTCAGAACCCCCTGGAGAAACAGATGAATCTGGGTCTATGAAGCCATCCAGCCAGAAACACCCGGAGGACCAAAAAGCAAAGAAGATACCAAAGTCTGTGGGGGTCATGTTGAAGGGACACAGGAGCCAGATTGAAGGGGCTCCGCTGGCCTAGGAGGGGACAATTTGAGCATCAAAAATGAGACTGCAGTGGGATAGAAACATTTTAATGTGCAAATAAATTCATCATTCTGATGAAAGAAAATACTTGAATTTTTGTCCTGACTTATCCATACAAACTGTCCTTACTTTAGGGTAATAAGATAATTGATGAAGGAAAGTTCTATACAGAAGAATTCAAGTGAATGGGCACTGAAGGAATTATAGAATTAGAATGATATTGTTTCCAAAGCCTTTAATGAAATACTGGGTCTGGTGATAATTGCCAATGGCTGCTGAAACCAC
>CAUYSK010051372.1:0-33568 GCA_963575035.1 Avahi laniger | reverse complement strand
ACCTTATCACACCATGCCCCACCCTAGGTGAAGGTAGAAACCCTCCTATGGGGGAGACCCTCTAAAGCAGTGGTCCCCAACCTTTTTGGCTCCTTTTTGTCTCCTCCTGAAGCCCGGGGACCAGTTTCATGGAAGACAATTTTCCCACAGAGGGGGGCAGGAGGCAGAGCTCAGGTGGTGATGCGAGCGATGGGGAGCAGCTGTCAATACAGATGAAGCTTTGCTTGCCCACCAGCCTGCCACTCACCTCCTGCTGTGTACCCCTTACCATTCTCAAGTTTCATGGAAGACAACTTTTCCAGGGACCCAGTTGAGGGGGCAGTGGAGCTCTGCGGCCTGGTCCCTAATAGGACCAGTATCCATCTGGGGTTGGGGCCATAGCTCTAAAGCCTCTAAAGCCCCCCAGGCTTCCCCTTGACATGGCACATTTAGGTGCTACTATGTTAATTTATTTATTTCTGAGGAAAGTAGAAGCCATGTCTTATCTCTTCTCAGCACCTGAAACAAAACAGGAGTGAGGAAATGTTTTCTGCAGGAGTAATTGGATGCATGGATGGAATACAACACATGGCAATTCTACTTGCCATTCTCCTTGTCTCTGTCCCATGTCTCATTCTCAAGCTGAGTTCACAGGCTACTCAACGAGCCCCTAGTAGTGAATCTCAAGATTCCAACTCGTCTCAGAATCCCCAGCCCACCAATCATTGAATGGACAGAGAAGCCCAGTATCCAGCTGGACCCACCCTTCCTCCAGGCTGGGAGTTACTAAAGACTGGATAATAAAGTTAACAAAGCCTTGAGCCTGGCCTGGTGTGCCTGCCAGAGTGCAGCCACAGACGGGACCCAGCAGCCCCGGGCTCTGCTGATAACAAAGGCTTCCTGAGCAATGGCCCTTCAAAGCAACAAATCAAGACAGACAGCCTGCCAAAAACACGTCGACCCAGCAGACTCAGAATCCCTTGCCTGCGTGAAACAGCTCTCCCAGCCCATCCATCACTTAGACAACTCAAATTAGATGGTGAGAACATCAAGGAAGCAGAGTCTGCCTTTGTGGATACTGGAAAGCTCCCTGATTCCTTGGACAATCTCGCCTCAAATAACCCTCTCTCCCCACCTCTCAGTGAGTCAGAGAAACAAATGCCCTCATCTGCCTGTCAGATTTCTATTCATCCTTCAAGACTCCCCTCAGAGGCCACTCCTCTATGATGCCTTCATCCATCTCCGAACATCACATTGTTAGGTCAAGAGTAGGTTTTGTTGTTGTTTTGGGCAAGAGTCTCAGCACCATCCACATTCTGATCTTCCAGTCAGTCACCTCGTCCCAAAAGAGAGACACACAATGGGCAGCTATGCGGGGAACAAAGGACCCCTTTGCATGCAACGCTCTAATGCAAAGCTCTCTAAAAGAGCAGAACTGGATGGCAGAACTTGGCTGGAAACCCAGGTTGGGCTTCTGTCTCCTCCTAAAGCCCGAATTGGGGTTCCAGGGACTTAGCACCTCACATTGTAGCAGTGATGAGTGCTCAGAACTATGGGAGAGACTGCAGGCCTGGCCCGAGGAGGTGGGCTCTGAGTTCACGCAACAATCCCACCACATGGGAGGGCTAGTGTCTTAGCTTGTTTTTTGCTGCTGTCAAAAAATTCCACAGACTGGACCATTTATAATATAGAAATTTATTTCTTATGGTTCTGGAGACTGGGAAGTCCAAGATCAAGGTGCCAGCAGGAATGGTGTTTGGCGAGGGCTGCTCTCTGCTTCTAAGAGGACACCTTGTTGCTGCAGCCTTTGGAGGGAGTGAACGCTGGGTCTTCACATGACAGAAGAGCAGGACAGCAACAGAGGACGAGGGGACTGAACTTGCCCCTTTATCATGACACCAATCTCACGTGCGAGGGTGGAGCTCTCCTGGCCTAATCACTCTTCAAGGTCCCACCTCTTAATACTTTTACAATGGCAGTTAAATTTGAACACGAATTGTGGAGGGGACAAACATTCAAACTATGGCAGGAGAGGGGAGAGGTGGACGTGTCGGTTGATATTGCCTATCCTTTTACTAACCGAGTGGCCTCACTCACACATAACTATCGCTCAATTAATGGCTTGGACTCCGGCCAATCACATGAGCAAGGGGAAGGAGGGCCACTTTCCTTTCAAATGTGGCTTTAACCCTTTACCCCTGGGCACACATCCATAGAAGTATATTTTTACAGTGACACTTCCACACTCAACACTCGTGTTCTGATTTGGAACCCGAGAGCTGAGTTCTGTCTTCGGGAACCACTTAGCAATCCCCTGTGTGCCTCCTCGCAGGTGGGTTTTATCAGCAAGAGTAAAGGAGCAAATGTTCCATTTCAAAGAATCAAAAAATATCTAAATTCTTCTCCTATGGTGGGCTTCTGAGCCACAAGAACCAGCCCCTGCCACTCCAGGACTGAGTCGAGGGAAATGCTCAGGATTTGAGAAGCCTGTGGAGTGTCTCCAGGATGGAGCTGGAGCTGATGGGCGAGGAAAGGGCAGACAGAGGTGAAGGGAAAATAAAGAGATCATGGCAGGAGGAAAGAGGATGGGGCTGGGGAGCTTAGAGGGGAAGCAGACCCTGACATCCTTCCAATCAAGACTCTGGGGACTTAAAGGAGGCTCCATAGACAAGGATAAGAATGTTCGGACCATCTCTGGACTCCGTGAGTTCACGGTTATCTGGCGCTGAGGTGACGTCCTTCCTGGTGACACACTGTCCCTGCACAGCTCCCCGCACACCGCTGTAGCTGAGAACTCTGGAACTCTAGGAAACTCTCCAGCTTTCCCATCCTCGATTATGGAGCCTGGCTTCAACCCTGGCATTTCAGATTTAAGCTGACCTCTAGCATGACCCTTGTTTAAAGGTTTGGTCCAGACTGTCAGCTCCATCAGAAGCTCTCTCAAGGGAGGGAAGTGTTAGAACAAACAAGGTACGTTCACACATTGGGCACCGCGTGGCAGACTGTTCCGCAGTAACGGGTCAGCGTTCTCTCTGAGGCACAGGCAAGCATTGTATATTCCTGCATCCATGTGAGGTCTGGCCATGTGGCTGCCTTTGGCTTATGGAACCTGAGCCATGGTGGCTTTCACAAAAGTGGAAGCATTCAATTGCCAGTGGTCCACTTTCCACTCCTTTCTTCCCCTGTCAGAGAAAACTGAAGCATTCATTTAAGACAGAGGCATAATGTGGTGGTGTGAAGCGGTTATGTGGGGCAGAGTCCCCTGCCAACCCCATGGGGCTTGTAACATCAATGATACATTGATTTTTGTTAGATTAAGTCACCAAGATTGTGGTGGTGGTTGTTATTACAGCATAACATAACTTATCCTGACTGATACACTTTGCAAGCAGTAAAAAGCGTGGCTGTGAGGACTTTTAACGGCATGTGCGTTAGTTTCCGGGGGCTGCTGTAACAAAGCACCATAGCCTGGGTGGCTCGAACAGCAGGGCTTTATTTTCTCACAGTTCTGGACGCTGGAAGTCCGAGATCAAGGTGTCAGCAGGGTTAGCTCCTTCCGAGGCTATGAGGGAAAATCTGTCCCAGGTCTCTCACCTAGCTTCTGGGAATGTTCTGGCATCTCCCCAATCCCCATCTTCATCTTCCCTTGGTGATTTCCTGTGTGCATATTGCATGTCTGTGTCCAAATTTCCTCCCTCTCTTTTTTCTCTCTTCTGGGGACGCCGTCGGGAGGCACTCACAACGGTCCAGCGTTTGGTGTACTGTCGGAGGCTTTCCTACCACACAGCCTCTAACAAGACTAGGCTGCCACGAACCCCTGGTAACAGAATCGTTTACTTTATACCCGGAAGGTTGGGACAGCACCAAAATCTGCGTGTGGCGTGTGCCAGGCAGACTGCGGGGGGTTCGTGCTGTGAGACCTAAAGTTCTCATGAGGTTGTCGAAACAAAGAAACATGTCAGCAGGGCCTGCGGTGGTTCCACGTCTGCTAAATGTGTTCACGACAGAGTCGAGCCTGCTTTCCTTATGGAGGAGCAGAAAATCGTTGTGAAAGTGTCGAAGGCACAAGCACAGAGTCAGAAAGCTGAATAAGAATATGAAGCCTTGTCGAATAATAAAAATTAAAAGGCTTTAAAAAAAAAACAAATTTCTCCCTTCTTTGAGCACACCCACCAGTCATATTGGGTTAAGAGTCCATTCTATTCTAATATGGCCTCATTTTCACTAATGACATCTGCAACAATCCTATGTCCAAATAAGGTCACATTCTGAGATACTGAGAGTTACAACTTCAACATAGGTTCAACATATGAGTTTTTTCAGGGGACACAGCTTAATCCATAGCAGTATCAGAACATGGGAATATACTAATAACATGACATTAGGTTCAAATAAATACAATGGAATGATTCTAAATATAACATACAAAATATATCTGATTTATGTACTAATATATATTATGAAATGCATATATAAATAATATGCATAATTTTTAATAATATCACTTTTTTCAGCATTTTACTAATTTTTTCACAATGAATGTGTTATTCTTATTAGGTGCTATTTTTAACAAACTTCTGCACTTGCTCTGTTTCTGTGGCTCACGCCCATCTAAGTGGGCAAGTTGCTAAGGCTGCCAGTTCTCGAAGGCCTGAGTTTTGTCTTTGTTTTCCTCATGCAGAGTTGTCTCGCATGGATGGTGTGTGAATGAATGATTTAGAGTAAATGACTTAGATGAAGACTTTCTACTTCTTATTGGTGAGAAACGCTCAAAAAATCTTCAGCTTGGACTAGAGGCGGAGACGGCGTGTAAGAAAACATAGCTTCTTGGGGGAACCAAGGACGGATGAGAACAACCTGGACACAGGTGCTGTGGAAACCTTCCTGCCCCACCTCCTATCCGCCCTGCAGGGATTCACTCAAGTCCCGCTGCTTATGAAGCCTTCCTTGACCCCTCCAGTCTTCAGGGGTCTCCCTCTTCTTCCAACTCCTATAGCACTTAGAGTCTGCACCAGTGGGTTCCCTGGTGTGGGTCCTGAAGCCTACACCACCCCCCCAACAGAAGTGCCTCATGAGCCATCTCATCTCAGAGGAGGGAGGATGCACAACGCCCCATCCTGGCTTTGAGCAGAACAGCTAGACAATTTACCCTATTTCATGTGCTTCGGTATGCAAAGAACAGGGTCTGCTACTATAACACAAATTCTTTCGACAGGCTTGGTATTTCCTGTCTCAGGTATTTTAGTTCAGAAGGACTAGAGACCAAGGTTTTGCCCCTACTGGGGTGGCTGGGTCTTCTGGCGTCAGTGAAGGAGAGGTTAACCATGGCCCGCTGCCATGCAGCCGTCAGCCACAGGTTGCCATAGAGACAGCCACTAACAGTCCTGGCGCCTGCACTGGGAGGCCCCTCCTGGCTTCGCCCAAAGCACGTGAGCTGCTGGAGACAGATATCCTGTTCCTTCCCCTTCCCACTGAGAGACCTCAGAAACTGCTGCCCTGAGGATCTGTGTAAAAGAACTTCTAGTACTTGTAATCATTTTTATGCTCTTTTCCCTTTTCTTGGAAACAGAGAAAAGCAAAATAAAGCAAAACAAGACAAGATGTCTGCTTCTGTAGCATATGTCAGAGGGGGCCTTGGTTGCTGCACTGCACAGAGAAGCATGGCTCAGACTCTGGTCCTGGGGGTGGACGGGCCTGTCTCTGTCCTGAGATCTTTTCTCCTTGTGAGTTGGTCATTTATCCAAACCCTTCAAGACTCAGAGGCTGACCTCTGACTGCCATGGCAGCACTCTGTTAAAATGCTCTTTCTAATGCTAATGAAACCAAAGATAAGATGGCCTAGAACAACGCTTAACACTTTAAATACTTTATCCCCATTTTATAGATGAGAAAACTGAGGTATAGAAAGTCAAATCACACACCTAAATTCAGACTGCTGGTCAGCTCCAAAGTAGCCACTCTGCTGTTCTGTGTCTAGTGCTGAGTTGGAACTGACATCCCTTATAACTTCTACTCACTGGTCCTCATTCTTTCCCTAGAGCACTGCAGGATAAATACCCTTCCATTCCATAGTCCCTGCCCTTGGACAGAGTGTGGGTGACATCCTTCAGGGAACCAGAAGTACCACAGGTCATTGTGAGGGGCACTGCTCAGAGGGCAGCCCATGTGCCTCCCTCGTCCTCCTCACCCCAGACTAAGCTTGTCTATGTTCCCTTAAAACATGTAAGAGTTCCTGGTCATTATTCCCCCCCAAAAAATTCATCTATTTTAGCTTCTTTCCAGAGAAAGGCAGAAAATCTCTGATGGCTGCTCCTCCAGCCACCACTCCATCCTGAGGCCAGCAGAGATGAAATGTTCCTTCCTCACCACCATCAGCTTACACACCTCCTGGCACTCACAGGGTGAGGGACAGCTCTCGGTCTGGTCCCAGAAGTGGTGGTAACAACGGTCACAACAGGTCATCATTCTCTGAGCAGACTATGGGAAGGCAATTGATTATAGACAGAACACACCACCGGGTATTATCATCTAAGCGTCAGGTGTGCGTTAAAGTCCCCGGAATCTGCCCTCTCCTTCTTCGCTGTGGCCTTGAAGAACAAAACCTACAGTCGTGTTTTTCATCATGGTATTTAAAGTGATGACGGTGACTTCCTAATCCAGTTGGATCATTTCACAGGTAAGGAAACTGAGACCAGGCAGGTGAGACGATGTCGTCAGCCAGTAGCAGCACCAGGAGTCAAATTCAGGTCTGTCCAAGTGCAAAGTCCACCCTCTTAGCCACCACACTAAAAGTCAGACTGGTCTCTGACTTCGGGGAACCCGTGAAGTGGACGTAATACAAGCACCTCAGGCAGTTCGTATGAATGTGAAATGGGAGATGCTACACCATGTGCCATGCAGGGAGCAGACTTTCAGTCACAGGTAGGCAGCGTCACCAGCAGGGGCTGGGACCCACATCTCTCCGGTGGGCCCTTGGTCCCCTGCCACATCTGTCTCCCCGCTGCTCCTTGTCACAACGGGGCAGGGGTGGTATTATCTTGGGCATAGCACGATGCAGCAGCACAAGCTTGGCCTCAGTGAGCCGTGACTCCGTGCCAAACACAAGAATGGCACCCAATTTCCATAAATTCTCAGCGGAACTGCACGCAGCTGTTCCATTCCACTTTCTTGAAGCCCTTGACTCTTGTGCTTTCTGAGATGGCGATGTCTCTGCTTCCTGCATGACCATGAACTCCTTCCCAGCCCCCTTTGCTGGCTCCTCATTCCTTTCCAGATCTCTAAATGTCGGTAGTCCCCCGGGCTCTTCCCTCTGCTCTCCAGAGAGCTTCCCCAGGCGATCCCGTTGGGTCTCATGATTTTAAGTGTCCAACGGGACAATTGCCCCTGACAATTTCCCCTTCAACCCTGACATTTCCCCTCAGCAACAAGCTCCAATATCCAACAACCTACACGATGCCTTCAATTTGATGTTTTGGGGCTTCTTAAATGGAACATTTCCCAAACCGAACTGTAATTCCTCCATCCCAAACCCATTTCTCTCCCCCTTGTCTATTGCACTTTATTTCCTACAATTAATTCATTCAAAACATATTTATTAAGGCCGGACGCGGTGGCTCACGCCTGTAATCCTAGTACTCTGGGAGGCCGAGGTGGGCGGATCCTTCTGAGCTCAGGAGTTCGAGACCAGCCTGAGCAAGAGCGAGACCCCGTCTTTACCAAAAAAATAGAAAGAAATTAATTGGACAGCTAAAAATATATATAGAAAAAATTAGCCGAGCATGGTGGCTCATGCTTGTAGTCCCAGCTACTTGGGAGGCTGAGACAGTAGGATTGCTTGAGCCCAGGAGTTTGAGGTTGCTGTGAGCTAGGCTGATGCCACGGCACTCACCCCAGGCAAGAGAGTGAGACAAAAAAAAAAAAAAAAAAAAAAAAAAAAACCATGTGGGATTTGGAATCAGAAGATCTGGACTTTAGTCTTTGCTCTGCTATTAATATCTACCCGATCTTGGGAAAATCTCATAACATTTATGCAGTTCCATTTCATTTTTTATAAAGGAGGAGTTAATAATTACTTTCTTTACAAAATTATTGTGTTAATTATAATAAGTATATAATAATATAATATAGACTCTAAATCATAAGGATTAAACAATTTTTAATTTTAAAAAAATTACTATTAAAATGATAATGATAATGAGGAAGAAGAAAATGATGTTGGGGAAGAAAAAACATATCAAATGAAGTGTATTAAGCAGAAATCATTTGCATTTTGTGAAAAACAAATCTTTCCTGGCTCTTTCTAGATTGAAAGAGCATGTAGACTTCTCAGAAACTAGCAATAAAGGACACCAATCCCAAAACAATGTGACCATGGGAGGACAGCTACATCTGACTAAAGCAGTGCAAGCAAAACTATTATTTGCAGGGCTGGGACATTATAAGTCCTGGACTATGATTTCTAACAGTTTACTCTTACTTTTATAATTTGTTTTTTACTTTTAGAGCAAGGATCTTGCTCTGTCTTCCAGGCTGGAGTGCAGTGGCACAATCACAGCTCACTGTAACCTCAAACTCCTGCACTCAAGGGATCCTCCAGTCTCAGCCTCTCAAGTAGCTGGTACTACAAGCACTCATCACCATATCTGGCGAATTTTTTTTATCTTTTGTATAGATTGGGTGTTTCTATGTTGCCTAGGCTGGTCTCAAACTCCTGGCCTCAAGTGATCCTCCAGCCTCTCAAAGTGCTGGGATTACAGGCATGAGCCACCACATCTGGCCCCCTTACTTTTTATAATTAAAATCATTTCTGTCACATTGAAAAATCTTGACCTGAGAGTGGGAAATCTGCGGATATTCACATCTGCATCATGACTTTCACTACAGAAAGGTGCAAAGGATAAGAGGAGGCTAACTCCCATTACATTGAGAGAGAATCCAGTGCTAGGATATGGGTAGTAAATAAGGGGTCATAGTGAAGTAGATATTATAATGTCACATGTATATCATTTTGTATTAAATTGATATATGTATATCAATTTATATCATTTTATAGACAGTATTTGGGAGCATCTAAGTCAAGAGTTTTTAGCTAATTTATTAATTTAAAAAGATTTTGAGGGAGATGTCCACTCTAGCCATCATCGAATAACTGGGACTTGATTTATCCTCCCACCGTCAACTACCAGAAAACTGAAAAAAATATATGAGAAAACAGTTTTGGGATGTTAGACAACATGTAACACAGGACTGTGATCCCTGAGAGAATGGAGACAAATGAAGCGAACCCAGCTGTCTTCTTGGAGTTACATTTTGGATCATGAATCTTGGAAAGATCCCGTGTAGAGCATGGCAACCTCACTTTATTTAAGGAGACAGAGATTAAATTTGAGGGAGGCTGAGTTGGCTAGAACTTGTGGGACAGAGTACTGAAGGGTGTGGGGCAGTGCATGGAAAGAGCTCCAGAAAACTTCATAAAGATAAACAATCATATTAAATGTAAATGGTTTAAATAATAATTTGATTAAAAGATAGAGATTGTCAAATTGAGTAAAAAAGGAACGACCCAAATATATGATGCCTATGAGAAACTTACTTTACACATAAAAACACAAATAGATTAGAAGTAAAAAAGATAAAACAAGATATATCATATCAATACTAAAAATAAACAAATAAAAAAAAATTTAAGTTTCTATGTTAATATCAAACAAAATAGATTTTACAGCAAAGAATATTACCAGGGATAAAAACTTTATTTTATAATGATAGAGGTAAATTAATGAAAAGAACATAACAATCCTAAATGTTTATGCAACTAATAATAGATCTTCAAAATATATGGAACAGAACTGAAAATATGGCAAGGAGAAATGGAAAATCTACAATTATAATTGGAGAGTTCAACACCCCTACTCAATCTGTTCTCAAACAAGTAGATATAACATCAAAAAGGGTCTAGAAAGTTTAAACAACTCTATCAACCAAATTGACCTGATTGACTATTATAGAACACTTCACTGGACAACAGCAGAATACTCTTTCTTCTCAAGTGCACACATAGCATTTACTAAGACAGACCATATTGTGGGAACAGAAAGCAAGTTGCAAAAAATATAAAGGGGCTCAAGTCTTACAAAATATATTTTCTGACCAAAATGGAGTTAAATTAGAAATCCATAAGAGAACTGATCTGGAAAAATCTTCAAACATTTGGAAATTAAATAACACAATTTTAAGTAACCTATGGTTCAAAGAAGACATCAAAAGATAAATTACAAAGTATTTTGAACCAAATGAAAGTGAAAACACAACATTCCCACACTTGTGAGGTGTAACTAAAGCAGTACTAAAAAGGGTAAAGGATTGTTATGAACTACTTTATACTAATAAATACTATACTAATAAATTTGGCAAATGGACATTTAACAAATAAATTTGTTAAATGGACAAATCCCTCGAAATATAAAACTACTAAAGTTCATATAAGAAGAAATAGATAACCTGAATAGCCCTTACAACTATTAAAGAAATTGAATTGTAGTTAAAAATTTCCCACAAAGAGAAGTCGTGGCCATGTGGCTTTACTGAGGAATTCTAGCAAACATTTAAGAAAGAAAGACTATCAATTCTACCCAAACTCTTCTAAGAAACTGAAGAGAAGAGATTATTTTTCAATTCATTTTATGAAACCAGCATTACTCTAATAAACATATTGCAAGAGAGAAAAAAAAGCCCTGCACATATATAATCAATTTGTTTGATAAGTTGCCAAGGTAATTTGATGGAGAAAGACATTTTTTTAAAATGATGCTAGAAAATCTGGATATCCAAATGCATAAATAAATAAAAAAAAGAACCTTAACTCTCACTTCATACCATGTACAAAACATAACTTGAATCGGTCATAGTACTAAATGTAAAATACAAAATTATGTAACTTCTAAAGGAAAACATAGGAGAAAATCCTTGTGATATTGACATAGGCAAAGATTTCTTAAGACATATGACGCCCAAACCATAAAAGAAGAATTGATAAGTTGTACTATGGGAAAATTATAAACTTCTGTTATTCAAAAGATACCCTAAAGAAAATTTATAAACAAGCAACAAATTAGGAGAAAATATTTGCAAAACACATCTTTGTAAAATGACTTGTATCCCAAATACATAAAGAACACTTGTAACTCAATGAAAACAAAAACAAAAAATTGGCAAAAATTTTAACAGATGCTTCATTGAAGGGATGTAGTTAGAAAATAAGCACTTAAAAAGATACTCAACATCGTTAGTTAGGAAAATGCAAATTAAGACCACAAGGAAAATCATTACACACTTACTGGAATGGCTAAAATTTTAAAAACTGACAATACCAATGCAGACCAGATGCAGAGCAAACGGAATTTCATACATTACTGGTGAGAATACAAAATTTTACAGTCACCTTAGAAGACAGTTTGGCAGTTTTTTGGAAAGTTCAACATACCATTTGACCAGCAATCTCCTTCTTAGATATTTACTTAAGAAAACTGAAAATATATATTCATAGAAAGACATGCATACAATTTTATTCATGCATGCAATTTTATAGCAGCTTTATGCATAATTTCCAAAAACAGAAGTCATGTAAATGTCCATCAATAGATAAATGGAAAAACAAATCATGCTATATTCACACAGTGGAACACTGTACTACTCAGCAATAAAAAGAAATAAACTACTGATACGCACAGCATGGATGAATCTCAAATGCATATTGCAAAGTGGAAGAAACCTATCTAAAAAGGCTACATATGGTAAACTTCCACTTATGTGACACATTCCAGAAAAGGCAGATCAGATCTATGGTTGCTAGTAGCTGGAGGTGGAAGGAGGGAATTGACTACAAAGGGCCACAAGGGAACTTTTTGGGGGTGATTAAAAATAGTCTATATTTTGATTGTGGTGGTAGTTACAGGACTGTACACACATTTGTCAAACCTTATGGAACTGTACACTGAAAAAGGGTGACTATCACCATTTGTAAATTTTATCTCAATAAACCTGACTTGAAAAAAAGTAGATAATAAAAGGAAAGTGATTGCTACATGGTGTAGGAAGCAATGTTCTCTGGGCTCCAAAGATTCACATGACCTTTACCACAGAAACCGTGCTTTGACCATCTCTCATCTTACATCTGAACAAGTCCAGAAGCTTCTATTAAGCAAGATCCCCATTTTAACCCAACCATACTAACTTAATGTCCATAGTAACTTCCACACTTGGAAAAAAATACCCTTAAATGTATTGTCTGCTCATGCCAGGTCTTGCTCACCCATTCCAGGAAAGGAAATAGTTGGAAGTCTAGGTGACAGGGAACACCTTGAAAACAAAAGCTTGTTCTATGTCCCTAAAACAAAACCACAAAGACTACCTCTATTTACTCACCAGATTAGTTACAATTTAGAAGACTGACAAGACTGACTGGAGTTGATGTGAAGCAGCTGCTGCCCGCAGACATTACTGGTGAGGATGTGTTCACAAACAGGAAGGACAATGACTCTGTGTGCTTTCGTTTGTACGAAATTCCTTCATAAGGAAATGTAATCGATAGTGACAGAGAGCAGATCAGTGGTTGCCTGGGGCTGAGTGTATAGAGGGGGTCTGCCTGCAATGGGGCACAAAGGAACTATTGAGGTGCTGCAACGTTCTTGATTGCAGTGGTGGTCACATGGGTGAATACACTTATCAAAATTATTAAACTTTATACTAGAATGGATGCATTTTATTATATACAAATTATGTCACGATGATGTAGATTTTTTTTAAAAAAACAAGACTTTAAAGGCTTCTATCTCCTGCAGTGCAATGGACTAGATGCAGTTTTTAATCCACTCAGTGAAAATAAGTAAAAATATGGGCTAGTATTTAATGCTTGCATTATAGCAATTGTGAACTTGCTATTCACAGCTAAGTCACATAATAGATTATTGTTGTTTTATCTTTTCCACGCATTTAAGAAAATTTCTTTTTCTGCTTGGATTTGTGGAAATAAACAAAAGCCAACCAATGAAAACAAATGAAGGCTATTTATTCAAAGCTTGCAATAGCAAGGGAGTTGCTCACCATCACTTGGGTTTTGGAGAAACTCAAAGGTAGACAGAGGAGTGGAAGAGTGGAAGAAAGAGGTTTCAGACGTGCCCTGATTGGAAGCCGCTGGCATCGGGAATCTGGAAGCAGGCTCACTAGAAGCTGGACATTCCATGTGATTGGTTAAAGGGGCATATTTGACTTTGTCTGATTGGTCCAAAGTTGGAAATAGGAACAAAACTTAGAGAGTTTGTCTGTTATTAATCAAACCCCCGCTGTGTTGGCTGATTGTCATGGGGCTATTGTTTGTCTTCCTGGACCACTTGCTAGAGAGAGCAGTCTGTCTTCCTGCAAGTCTAACTTACAGATAGTTGGCTGGCTTCCTGGGCTGGTTACTGACGATAATGGGTGGTTTCAAGCGCTGGTTGCTGCAGGTTGTGGGTCAGAGCTCTGTTCTTATACACGGTCTGGCCATTATCCAATTGTATATTCAGTTTCCAGGTTTCTATGACCTTATCCTTAATTTAAGCCCCAATTCATCATCAGATATCTCAAGCTCTTCTCAGAGAGTCTATCACTTTAATCTTCATAAGGAAAACTACTGGAAATTCTTTGGTCCATCTCAGCCTAAACTTGCCCTGTGACCTGGGGACCATCCTGCCCTGTCCACTGAAGGTGTTGCTCCCCTTTCCTGTATCGGATCTCTTTACTTCTACTTCCCATGCCTTCCTCTGTCTTGCTTCATTATTTTGCTGGGGCACATTAATTTCTTGAGAAAAATTGAATGGGTGGTAAAATTTCAGGGACTTTGCTCCTCCAAAACTCTCTTTAGCCAACTTCACTTACGCATGATAATAACTTGGGTTGGTAGAAATTCTCTTTTACAAACTAATTTTCTTCAAAAAATTTTCCTTCAGAATTTTCAGGCATTGCTTTGTTGCCTTTTCACCCTCAAATGTTACTGTCATCCCAGTTCCTCATTCTTTATAGGTAGCCTGTTTATTCCTCCCTGGAAGCTTGTGGGATCTTCTTTTTTTCCCCCAACATCCTAAAATTTCACGATGCACCTTAGCATGGGAGCCTTTTGATCTATGGTGCTGGACACTCGGTGGGTCCTTCCAATCTGGAAGCTAGTGGCAAATTATCTTGAATTATTTGGTTGTTTATTTCCTTCCCTTTATATTCTTTGTCCTATTTCTAGAGCTTCTTTTTTATATACTCAATTTCATGGATTATTAGTTCTTTAATTTTCTTATATTTTCTCTCCTGTTTTAAAATGTCTTTGTCTTTTTGTTCTGTATTCCATTAAATTTCCTCAAATTTATCTCCCAACCATTTGAGTTTTTCTTCTCTGCTCTTCAAGCAGTCACCCAGTTTTAGCCCTGTCTTCACCCACACATTCAGAGACTCCTACTGTGGCCAATTCCTAAATATTTTGCTGTGGTGTTTGGCAATGTCAATGGGGTGCTTTATGGTTTTCCATGGAGACAGTTTGAGAATGAAGCTTCTCAGCCCACCAATGGTTAGTTTCTACTCTTTTATCTGATTCCCAGTCTCTAAAATTTGCTACTGTTTTTTCCACTCCTGTTCAATTTGTCCTTGTGGTTTAAGCCTCAGCAAAAATCTTTTTGCTAGTATTTTATTGGAGTTTTAGGAGAGAGTGAAAGTAAATACATGTGTTTCATTGTCCATCTTTACCAAGAGGTGCTGACCAAGATAGCCTTAATGTTCTCCCAGCTAGATTCAACTTTACACAGGTTTCTTCCTCATTATACCCACGACCTCCCTTTTCTTAGAGTATTTACTTTAGAAAACTTGCAATTGTAAATTCTTTCTCTGCCCCTTTGAGAAATAAATCTTCTCTCAGCCTCTTGTCAGTTTTACAACCCAGGAATGTCTTTCTCAAGGACCTGGGAGCTGTGCCTTTGAAATGTAGTCATCAAGAAAGTGTTTCTGCTGCTCAGTCTGGGTGGGAGCAGTGGCGAACCTAACTCTGATAAGCACAGATTAGCAAGCACGGAAACCGAATCACACTGACCAATGTCCCCCCCTACCCCGCCCTTAACACCCACCAGTACTTTTCCACTAGCTCACTCCAATGTTTACAAACTCTCCCACTTTTTGTTTCAGTGGAATTGAGTTCAATTTCTTTCCTCTATTGCAATAGTCTTGAATAAAGTCTTCCTTAACTGTTTAACTCTCTGTCTGGTGCAATTTTTATTTTATTGTGCTTGTACATTTTTAGTTTTAAAAATTATTTGTATCGATAACTGATAGAAGCAAATATTTTATCTGGAAATAGATCATGTTTTGGACACCTTATCTAACTCAGTAAACATTTCTTGAGCACTTGGATTGTGCTTGTATTATGCCAGGCATTGAAGATACAAAAATAGCAATAAATTCAGAAAAAGGACAACCACATCCAAAAACATCTATTATAGTCATTGAGTTTGATTTGTTTACTTATAACTGAGACAAAGACTAGCTTTGTGACATCAGACAAATTTAGTCCCCTCGCTGTGCCTCTGTCCTACTCTAAAAAAGCAGTATTGGACTACATGGTTTCTAAATTTCCTGTTTGACTCTCGGATTCGGAGAAGAGTTTGAAGTAATTCAACAACTTATTTTTGACACTAAAATTACTAAAATGATTTTAAATTTTTACTTTAGACAGAATTTATTTAACTACATTCATAGCTTTTTAAAAATATTAGTAGAATTGGATAGGAATAACACAAAATTCAACTAAGTATAGCTGAGTACTCTGAGAGGTACTTACAAATCAATATTTGAGCCTTATCTGAAATCTGAGTGAATTTTTTTCATCACAGGATGTAATTTCAAGGTCCAAAAAGTATCTCTGGAGAGTATTACATTTTGGAGCTTGCTAAAAGTTCTTCTATAAATACTCCAGCAAATGAAAGAAAACAAGCCAGCAGCAATCACTTCAAGGGATTTATCCAGGGGGCCCAGTGTGCTGAACTCTAGTCCTAACCGCTGTCAGGTTATGCAGGCGGCAGAGTCATCATTTAAATGGATTTAAACGCCCATTGTGTGTAAAGATCTTCTTCATGTCCCAAGGCTAACAAGTTAAGATGGATAGAGCAAGTCTTTTTGCCTTAGTGTGTGCTTATCACAGCAAAATACAAATGCAGTAAAGATAATTTCACTCCAACTCCTGGCTGAGCTTAGCCCAACAGCGGTGGTCAGGCTGTGGAGAACTATAAGTTCTCTGCAGTCATGGAGAGTTGTGTGACTGTGGGCAGATTTACTTCACCCCTTGGAGTATCATAAAGTTGCTGAAAGAATGAAATGAAACAGATTATATGACATGCATAGCACAGTGCCTGGCATATACAATGTGTTCAGTAAGTATAAGCTAAAATTATTAATGTTAATAGTAAGAGTCAATAGTAGAGGTAGCAATAATATTAGAGGTAGAGTTTAATCCATCTTGTATGTATTGCAGGGCAGGAGTCCCCAACCTATGGTGAGTTGTATAATTATTTCATTACATTATATTACATTATTTCATTTCATTATATTACAATGTAATAATAATAGAAATAAAGTGCACAATAAATGTAATGTGCTTGAATCATCCTGAAATGATCCCCCTCATCCTAATCTGTGGAAAAATTGTCTTCCATGAAAACAGCCCCTGGAACCAAAAGGTTGTTGTAGGGGACCAGAATATGCCCCCTCAAAATATACCACTTTAGCATAAGGATTATTTTGAGCTGAAGACACTTGAGAAACAGCAGATGCAGAAAGGACTCTCTGACCTTCCCCTTTCTACCTAAAAGCAGGATATAAAATTTCCCATGAGCAAGGTCATTCCTGTACCAGGAAGGGCAGAAAAACTCTTAACAATCAAATTCTTATCAGCTCAGAGGCGGAATCTACATACCAAAGCTTCCTAAAACAACCCTTATCTTCCTCCCACATACTTACCTTTCCACTCCCGAAGCCTAAACTTTCTTCATCTTCTCACTTTTCTATAAGATTATCGTTCTTTGTTAAGTGGCTATGTAAGTCCTGAGTTCTAACCACTTCTTTAAGATACTGATCACCAAGTTTCTCCTGCCTGTGTGCATGCTGTGTGTGTGTAAATGGACTGTTTTTCTCTTGTTAATCCGTCTTTTGTCACTTTAATTTCCATGGTCCCAGCCATAGAACCTAAGAGGAAGAGGTTATTTTCCTCCTCTATAATACGTATGTGTGTATGTGATAGCTGTGTCTGTTCAGAGGGATATTGATCTCATCTATTGATTCAGGAAGTCTTTATGGAGCAAGTAAAAAAGTCGTGGCTCCCTAGATGAGGGTTAGGAGGCATAGGAGGAACTGGGGAATTTAAGGGAATCCTCTGGCCAGAGAGGGATGAGAATCCAAAGTTGTGTCTAAGATCTGGTCTTTCTCAAGTGGGGTTTCTCATCTGAACCGCAGAACACAGGAAATGATCTGAATGCCTGTTTTCTCAGTTCTCCCAAGGATGTTACATTCTAGTATCATTCTAGAGACTCTGAAACTGCACTTTATAAACTTAATAAAGGGCCACAAGGTGGGAAATGTGGTAGGGGCCTGAACTCTGCCAAGGCATAGGCATAGTTAAAATACATTTATAACCAGCCATTGTTCCCTAGCTTGCTTTCCTATAATTGCTTACTACTCAGGCATCCTATAGCTGATGGTCATAAAGATTCTGAGCTTTCTTCATTGCTCCCATAGATAACATCAGCCTTGTGAAACCTAAGGCTAGTTTTTGAGATATCTTCCTGGCACAGCATCTGGAGGAATGGCTGACTCACCCAGACCAGTGGCCCTTACCAAGGAACTGACTCAACTGGTCTTGTGACCCCCACCCAGCAACTGACTCACCACAAGAAGACAATTTCTACACCCGCCATGATTCTAGCCTGAACCCAGCCAATCAGCAGACTCAATTGCCTAGCCCTTTGCTGGCCAAATTACCTTTAAAAACCCCTTCTCCCCAATTCTCCAGGAGATGGATTTGGAACTTCCTGTGATTGCCTCGCATGGCACCCGCGATATTAAACTCTTTCTCTGCCGTAACCCCTGCTGTCCCGGTATATTGGCTTCCTCTTGAGCAGTGGGCAGTGACCCTCATGAGGCTATAACAACTCAGGAAGGAAGCTAATCCACTGCAGATGACTCAGGGCGCTGGGGCTTAAGGCAGGTCTTGGACTTGAGGAAGACACGTGGAAAGTGGCTCGGCGGTCTTCAAGTCATTTCCAAACAGCGCATACCGTGCAATTCTATGCATCTGTTAAAAAAGATAAGGTGGGCTTGTGTGTTACATGGGAAAATATCCATGTTATTGATGAATACAGAAGGGAAAGTCTTGAATGGGAAACATAGAACACCTCGTTTTCTTTTTTAAGAATCCTGTATGCAGATACTAAAACGCAAAACAAATTCTGGAAGATAGTACATCAAACTGGGGAAGAAGTTGCCCTTGGAGAATGAGATTTGAATGAAAGTAATGGGTGAGCAAGGATAAACTTTTACACTTTATGGTTTATTGTTAACATTTCTTCTATGAGCATCTACTTCTTTTGCAATTAAGAACCTTTTTCTTCTCAGTCGCCAGTTCAGATATGGTTCAACAAATCAAGATATGAAAAGAAAAGGTAACTTTGAAAGAGAAGGTAACTTTGATAATGCAAGCTGTGGGTGGCAGGGGAGGAGGGAAGTAAGAGAGAGAAGTGGTGAAAATATTAATAAGTGCTTAAGTAATTGCAGGTGTTTGGGGAAGTGCTGAGTAATTGGGGAGTCTGCAGGCTGAAACCTTAGGTGTTGGCGAGGATCCAGAGGCAGCCTGGGACCGGAGGGGTCACCTGGGAGGATGGGCCAGGTGCCCTAGAAGGTTCCCCAGCACTGAATGCATAGAGCACCCATCTGCCTCTGTAACTCCACCCTCTGGAAGAGGTGGCACAGCCACAGTCTCCTGGCTCCCAAGTCAGAGCTCTTCTCACATTTGGTGACTGGCCCTGAGTTCCCCAAATCTGAGTCATTCTCACAGCTTCTTTATGCTCTTTCTCCAATTCACTTACTTCTTTTAGCTCAATAAATTTGGCTCCATCCTGACTAAGACTACCCACAAAATGATGAGTTTCTTTGTTAATTATATTTTCTACTTCATGGTATAGTCAGGCATCATTTACCGACAAGGATATGTTCTGAGAAATGTGTTGTTGGGTGGCTTCGATTTCATCGTCATGCAAACATCATAGAGTGTACTTACACAAACCTGGAGCGTACAGCCTGTTATACAGCTAGGCTACCTGTTACAGCTCTTGCTCTGACCACTGTGATTATGTGATGCATGACTATATTTATTAAAATGATTTTTAAGAAACATTAGTCTATATCCCACCACTTAAAAGCATCAGAGTGTATATTATATTTTAGATTAGATCATTATTGAGGTCATGCTATAAAGTAGAGGAAGGCAGGGGTAGTAAAATGTGGAAAGAAATAGACCAAAGACTGAACTAAATTGGGGTTCCCTCGCCCAGTGCAGTAAAGCCGGACACTGAAGCCAAGAGTAACTGCAGGGGAAAGAGGTGACTTTATCACATGGCACCAAGCAAGGAGAATAAGCAGCTAACACTCAAGACCTGAACTCTCCAATAGTTTACAAGCCAGGGTTTTTAAAGGTAGGGATGTATTTCAGGCAGGCAAAACTGCAAATCAATATATGGAGGTTATATATTGGCTGGGCCCCAAAGACGGGATATCATGAAGTGGCAGGGTTGGGGATGGGGGTGGATAAGTGGATTCAGAGGTCTTTTGATTAGTGGAAAAGAATGTCTAGGTGAGTGTGACAGGCCCCTTGGGGGGAATTTAGAGCGAAGATTGGCAGTCAGAGGTCAAGTCTTCATTTTCCCATTATCTGCATTTTTTATCGGTGAGAGTTTCTGACAAACAAGTCAAGGACTGCCGTTGAGATGCCATCTTTCAGTTTTCATAGGGAACCAAAACATCTCCCGACCCTGGCTGGCTTGGAGGGCCCTTTTTCTCAACAGGTTGCCCATTCGCTTTTCAAGGCAAGCCAGATGCCTGGAACTTCCCCTGAAGGGACTTAAGATTTTCCTTTATTTCTATGGTCGGGGGCCTGGCAGGCTCCTAAGAGAGGTCCCTGCTCTGTCTCAATTGTGTTGATTATGTTGGAGAAACAATCACTAACTGGCAGGCTGGACACGGAATACTTTTCATGGGTTTGAGTGAAAGTTCCATCAGGGAAGAGGAGTGACAATGAGTACTGTGGAATAGGACTTTATCACAGGAATTAGACCTTACACAACTGTGGGCGGAGCTGGAGATCAAGGTCTGAGGAGGGAATTGGAGGCTCAGGGGAAGTCCCCTAGCCAGTCCTCTGGAAGTGCTGGGGCAGGTGGGCAAGGCAGAGGTTGCAGGAAATCTAGGAACAGCGTGTCCAGACACTGGAGAGGACCCACGACAGAGAGCTGGTGGGGATGTCCACGGGGAGCTGTTCCTCCTACACCTGCTGCTGGACCATGGTCCCCACTGGGTAGCAGACCCCAGCAGTCAGGAAGAGGGGCTGGACTCAGAGCAGAAAGTGTGAAGACGAACTGGCAGGAACTGGTATCCTGGCATCTATTTTTCACAGAGCATGCTTTGGCCAACTTTCCTTTGGCCAACTCAGAATCATCCTGGGAAGGGGATTCTGCAAAACGGTAATTCTGGCTGAGCTAAGTCAACACAGTAGAGAGCCACTATACCATGAGAAGAAAGTGTGGGGTTAAGAAATAGGAGTAGAATGGGAACTACTGACTCAGGCAAGGATGGGGACCAGAGGTATAACCACGATTCCAAGGTTAAAATAATTAATGCAGATCTGGCATCTCAGTGAGCTTCCTGCTAGGACAATTCACATTTAATTGGATTTTTGTTGGGCCTGCATGGGTTTTAAAAAAGGCCATGAAGCCAGGCATTTTTGAGTCTGGTACCTTAAACCACTCAGCCATCCTGACACTCAAATCCAGGCATTTTAAAGCCTGGACACAATACCAACAGCCAAGGGCCAATGCCTTCCTCTGCATGCCCTGCAGAGGCACAAGTAACAGCTGCAGTCACCTAGTCATTCATTCTACATTCACGGAGCTCCTGTGTGCCAGCGCTGTTCCAGAACTCCAGGATACAGTAATGAGCTCAGGAGAACAAGTTTCTGCTCCGTGCCTGCGAGCAGAGTGGGAGACAGGCAGTAGCCAGGATTGTCCGTGCTCTGCGTGGCAGGGAAGTAAGAGCTATGACTATAAAGCAGCACACAAGTTTAGAAAGGGACTGGGGATGCTTGCTTAGGTAGGGCAGTCAGGGAAGGCCTCTTTGGGAAGGCAGTTAGTGAAGAATGGAGCCGTGTGGCTCTCTGGGAGGAAAGTCACAGAAACAACATATGCAAAGGCCCAGAGAGCAGAAAATGCTTCTTGTGCTGGACGAACCCCGCTAGGCAAGTGTGGCCCCGTCAGAAGGGCCAGGAGGGAGTTGAGGGCAGAGACTACGGTAAAGGCTTTGAATTTCATCTCAGCACCAGTGGAAATCCCCTGAGGGTTTGAGCAGCAAAGCCACCTCCTCTGAATGCAAGGGAAATGAAGCTGCCGCCGCCCAGGCAGAGCTAACTGGAGTTTTGTGTGTAACATAATTTACACTCGCACAAATAAGCAGGGCTAGAGAAGGGAAATTTGAGTGACAATTTAACTTTGAATGAAAAGTTACATTATCATTTAACTTAATGGATGAAAGCATTGCAATATCAATACAGCTCATTTTTTTCTGTAGATAATTTAATTTCACAACCATGCCCTGCAGTTGACTAAGGGCCTTATCTGTCAGAAACTTGGCCTCTGGCTGTACAGATGAAATCTGTTGTGGTCCCACTCCTAGCCTGGAGCCCAGACCTCTAGATGGGGCCCCAGACAGCAGGACAGCAGCGTCATGTCAGCTTCCTGCTGCCCCTCTCCACCCAGCAGAAGCAGGTGGGAAAGGGAGGGGTTGCTCCCCGAGAGAGGGGGCTTACCTGGTGAGTGTGAGAGGCAGTGATGGAAGCAATTTGCTAAGTCAGAAGAGGCCCAAACATGGGGAACAGGTTGTGTTAGCATAATTTCAACTTCAACTTCTATTCCATGGCCAAATGCCAGTTCTCGTGGTCATAATTAGAGCTGGAACAAAATAGTTTAGAGAACTTCGAGTCTTATAAATGATCAAACTGTGCTGCGTAGCCCCAGAATTCCACAGAGGTGACTCAGGGACACCCTGGAGAGGGGATGCGAGAGGAAGCCACTGGGTGGGGAGAGGGTCTCCTCCCTCCTCAACCCTCCTCACTGCTTCCGTCTATGTCAGACTGGATATTTATTAAAGATTTTGCTTGAAGGAAGAGTTTCGTAGGCACATGCGCACACACACATACACACACACACACACACACACACACAAGAGAGCGCGCATACACAGAAAGAAAGAAGTTCAGAGATTAATTACAACTGTTCTGGGTACCCCCTTCCCAAACATGGCCTCTTATCACTCATTGCCTAGGAGCAATATTATTTAATGAAGATTCACTATGAGCCAGACACTCCACTGAGTCTTTGCAAACGTTCTCTCATTAATCCTCCAGTAACCCTATGAAGTAGCTATTATGGTCCTATTAAGAAAAAATTGAGACTTAGTGAGGTTAAGTAAATTGTTCATGCCTTACACCTAGTGAGTGCCAGGCCACTTGGAGATTGGAAAATCCAAGATCGAGGTGCTGGCAGATTTGGTTCCTGGTGAGGGCTCTCTTCCTGGACTGCAGGTGACACCTTCTTGCTACACCCTCACTTGGCCTTTCTGGGCGCGTATGCACGAAGAGAGAGCGAGCTCTGGGGTTTCTTCCTCTTCTCTAAAAGGCACCAGCTCTGTCAGATTAGAGATCCACCCTATGACCTCATTAACTTTTATTACCTTCTCATAGGCTCTATCGCCAAACCCATTGAGGGTTAGGACTTCAAAATGTGAATTTTGGGGGCACACAAACCTTCCATCCATAACAACCATAAGGGTTAATATATTATAATATTTATAGAGCCTTCAATATTTTATTTAACACATCCTTTATGTAGTGCTTACTCTAAGCAAAGCACTATTATAAGTGTGAACTAAAATGAAATCTTGATCCTCCCCCCAGCTGATTGAATGGACCCCTCTTGGCCAAATGGACCCCAGAAAACCCTAAAGCTGAGTGGCTGGCCATGTTAAGGAAGGTCAGACATGCTTCGTCATACCCCCCTCCCTTCTTGAAGATATCATCTGTAACTCATCAACAGGCCTAAGATTGTACAAGATGAAACTTAAATCATACCTATAGGTAGGTCACCAATTTACTTACCAGTCACCTGAGTCTGGATATATGTCCGGTATATGTCTGGTGGCTTTTCTCTGATTAATAGACTTCCTTATCTTAACTTAAAACATTCCAAGCCTTTAGACAAGCTTCATTTCTTTAACCAATCACAAATCAAAGTATCTTTAAACCCACCTATAACCTGTAACGCCCTGCTCCGAGATGCCCTGCTTTTCAGGGCCAAACCAATGTATGCCTTTCATGTATTGATTTATGACTTTGCATGAATTGCAGTCTCCCTGAAATGTAAATATAAAACCAAACTGTAACTCAACCACGGCAAGACTTGCTTAAGGATTGCTGCACATGGCTTGCCAGGCCATGGTCATACATATTCAGCTCAGAATAAATCCTTTTAAATTATTTTGCAGAGTTTGGGTTCTTTTCCATTGACATAAGTATTTTATAAATATTAACTCACTTAATACTTCCAACAGCCCCAAAGTGTGATATCCCCAATTTGCAGATGAAGAAAAGTGAAGCACAGAAAAATTGAATGATTTGCCCCTTAGTGGTGATTAGGGGTGTAAACTTGTCAAACACATCACAGAAGAGTACAGTTGCCACTCAGTTTCAGTGGGGAGTTGGTTCTAGGACCCTGCAGATGCCAAAATCCATGAATGCTCAAGTCTCAGATATAAAATGGCATAGTATTTCACATAACCTACATATATCCTTTAAATCATCTCTGGATTACTTACAATACCTAATACAATTCAAATGCTATTTCGGAGGACTAGGGGATAACAACCAAGGACAATATACATGGTTCTTAAGAGTCTGCTGCACCTGAGGAAGTTGGCAGAAGAAAGTGAGGACTCAAGAATTAGCAAGTCTTAGTGGCATAAAAATAGACACATAAATCAGTGGAACCGAATAGACAGCCCAGAAATCACTTCAAACACATATGGTAAACCAATCTTCCACAAGGGCACCACGAAGACACAACGGGGAAACGACAGTCTCTTCAGTAAATGGTGCTGGGAAAACTGGATTTCCACATCCAAAAGAATATAATTGGACACTTATCTTACGGCGTACAGAAAAATCAAATCAAAATGGATAAAAGACCTGTATGTAACATCTGAAATCATAAAATTCCTAGATGAAAACATAGGTGACAAGCTCCTGGACATTGACCTTGGTAATGATTTTTAAAATATTATTTTCACGCCAGAAGCTCAGATTACCAAAACAAAAATAAGTAAATGGGACTACATCAAGCTTAAAAGCTTCTACACAACAAAGGAAACAATGAACAAAATGAAAAGACAACCTATAGATTAGAAAAAAATATTTACATATCGGATAAAGGGTTAATAGCCTAAATTTATAAAGAACTCTTACAACTCAATAGCAGAAAAACAAATAATCAAATTAAAAATGGGGCAAAGGACCAGAACAGACATTTTTCCAACGAAAACATAAAAATTGCCAACAGGTGTATGGCAAGATGCTTAGCATCACTAATCATCAGGGAAATGAAAATTAAAATCATTGTGAGTATCAACTAGCACTTGTTAGAATAGCTATTATCAAAAAGATAAGCGATAACAAATGTTGACAAGAATGTGGAGAAAAGAGAACCTTCATACAGTGTTGGTGGGAATGCAGGTTGGCACAGCCATCACAGAAAACAGAATGGAGGTTTCTAAAGAAATTAAAAATAGAATTACCATACGACCCAGGAATCCCTCTTCTGGGTATACACTCAAAGAAAATGAAACCACCACTTTGTAAAGATATCTACACTCTCATGTTCATTGCAGCTTTATTCACAATAGCCAAGACCTGGAAATGACAGTCTAAGTGTCTACGAACAGAAGAATAGATAAAGAAAATGTGGTGAGTGTGTGTTTGTATGTGTACATATTTTGTATGTATATATATATATATGTATAGGAATATTATTCAGCCTTTAAAAAGGAGATCTTGAGGTTTGCCATGGATGGATCTGGAGGACATTATGCTAAGTGAAATAAGCCAGACACAGAAAGAAAAATATTGCATTATCTTACTTGTATGTGGAATCTAAAAAAAAGGGAAATATATAGAGACAGAGATGGAGAATAAAATAATAGTTACTGAAGCGAGGGAGTGGGGAGGAAACGGGGACATGTAGGTTAAAGGATACAAAGTAGCAGATGTGTAGGATCAACGACGTGGGCACTGTAGTTAATAAGTTATAATTAATAAATATATATAATAAATTATATATAATATAATTAAATTAAATGTATACAAAATTATAGTTAATACATATATAAAAATTATATATATAAATTAAATATTGTTAATAAAATTGTATTGTATTTGGGATTTTTATTAAATAAGTAGCTTTTTAGCTGCTCTCGTCATACAAAAACTGATAACTATGTGAGAGGATAGAGACGTTAATTTGCTTCACTACGATAAACATTTCACTATCTATGTGTATCCCATAACGTCATGTTGTATATTTTAAATATGCGCAATAAAATTGATCTTTAAAAAAATGATAATGAAGTCACAGAGAAGTGGTTGAACTCTTCCCCCCAAAACACACACGGACACCCCTAAAGAGACCAAAATGCACAACCAGGACTAAGAAGGGCTTGAGGTCCTTAAGGGAAGATGCTGGGAGAAGAGTCACTCGTGCCAACCCTGCAGTGTCCAGGCAGTGCCCAAGTGCCCCAGGCTGGCAGGACCCGCTGGAGCCTGCAGGACACTGAGGAGCCCGTGCCCAGTCCAGCCCCGCAGCTGCCCTGCAAGAATTTGGGGCCACTGTTGCTAAATATACCTGTTTTTCAAAAGAAATGGAAAATAAGGACTCTGATTGATACTTATTGCACAACGTTTGAAAGATATTAGAAGTCAAACAACACGTGTGGGCCAAACGGACCCCAGGCAGACAGGTTTGTGAGTCAGGATTGAGTCCGCATGGCACAGTCGCCTACAGAGAACTGTCTCTGTCAAATCAGGAGTCAAGCAGCAGTCACGCAGGACAATGTCCCACGCGTGTACAGATAGTCTGTATTTGTGGGCTGGGAGGAATGATGTGCTGGAACTCAATAAACACTAACCAAGAAAGATGGAGGTGACGGGGTGATGCTTCACCGCTGCACTCACTTCCATCCTCGTTCTTCCCGAAGGCAGACAGAGCTCAAAGTCGCTGCCTCATTTCCTTAAAACTATGTGCTGCTTCGAGGGCTCCTGCTTCCTTCACCGTGTCCTGAGGAGCTGTGGAGCTGTGCCCTGTGTCACCAAAGGGCATCAGCACCACTGTGTGGTCAGGCTTTGACAGCCCCGCAGCGGTCGGCTGGAGTAGACCAGAGCCCGGAAACTCGAGTGATTTTCTCAAGTTGCATTGATGACAAATGAATTGAACTAAAAATACACTTAGCGTAATACTTACACAAATCTCGTGGGGAGCCCTTATTGTAAGTCAAAGAATCTTTGGGAGAGTAGGTAACTTATGCCCCACTTTCACCCTCCTAAATTCTTGCATACATTCAGAATGGTGAATACCAGTTTTTCTGAAATTGAGGCTCACGTGAACCTAGAACAGGAACATGGGAGAGAAAGGTCCTAGGTGAGCCATTTGGACCTTGCTTCAGGAGTGGGAATCCCTTTCACCAATAACCCCAGGACTGTCAGGGTGAAGAAAGCTAAGAACCATATACAAGTAAAAGAGAAAAGTGTTTCAAGAAAAAAATAATTTTACTTTAAAAGTTATTAATTATTTAAAATTATTCCATTTAAAATTATTAAATTCTACATATTTATTAAAATATAAATTAAAATTATATTTCAATTTATATTTAAATTCTATTAAAATATAATGAATGTAATTATAATATATCCATTTTATAATTATTATAATATTGTTTATTTAAAATGATCACCTAACACCAGAAAACAGATTTTATATCTATCAAAAATAACATATTTCTGTATAATAATAAAAATTATCATATAGATACCGTGTTGAAGAAGAGGAGAGGAAAGAATTCGAGGTGAAATGAGAAAGAAAGACAAGGAGTTAAGGGAGAAAAAGATAAAACACTGCTGACAGTGGACAAGCTCATCTTCCAAGATGGTGAGGCTGCCAACCAGCTGTGGAACTCTCAGCAAGCCACTAAACCTGTATTAGTTCCAGCTTCCTTACCTGTAAAAATGGGCATTACACCACCAACCCTCTCTCTCTACCTTATATACTGTCAAAGGGTTAATAGGATTTTGGCAAAAGCATCGGAAAATTATAAAGTACTATAAGACAGTAAGATATTTGTAATAATATAGCTTTAATAAGATAGACGGGAAAAAGCACAGAATACAACCACTGCAGATTGGGGGGTGTCCAAACAATGGGGATGGGTGGCTCTCTTGGCTCCGCCTGCGACGTGGCCATCAGAACAACTCTTCTCCAGCTCGCTCTTCCCTTTGAATTAATTTCAAGCTGTCTTGGTAATCTTTTGAATGGTCCTGATTGGCTTTATTTCCAGCTTCAACGTTTACATTTTAAATAAATGCCTGTTCCGACACGGGCTTTTGAAAGTGTTAAATGTATAAAGAAATTTAGAGCTTTTCCTTGGCCTGATGTTTGAATACCTGTGAAGTTAGAAATTCCTCATCTTTAACTTTTTATCAGACATTGTTTTCCTCTCATTACGAGTGTCTCGAAGTTAGATTTGGGATTTGCATTTGTTTCATTATTCAACATCCTTGTTTTTACAGCCTAAGTGTATCTATGGTAGTTCCAAGGAAGGACCTCAGGCAGCTGAAAGCAGCCCAGAAAGCCCTGAACTTCAGGGTAGACATGGTCTCCTTGACCCCTGGTGACTCTGGTACAATGACACTCTCAAAAGAAAATTTCATCTTGTAACTTCTTATAGTTGTTCAGTGACTTAATGAAATCCAAACTCTTTGTGGCAAACCAACCTCCTGACACTCTTGCTCCAACTTTTCTGTCCAGTTCCCTCAGTTAGCTGAGGATGACACAGCTCACACTGTGTAGCAGGCTTAGAAGGCAGACAGTCCAGATTGTGTGTGGAGAATGGGCCATGCAAGAGGGGTCTCTGGGAAAAAACGCACAACAATAAAATGACAGACCATCTGATATGTTTGAGCACTAGCAAAACAGGCAGTTGATATATAAATAAGATGATGCAGCAAAAAATTAACATTTTTTTCTAAATATCAGCATATAGAAAGCAAAACAATGATAACCTCAAGAAAACCAAGCATTTTGCAAGAAAGAAGACATGATAATGGTGGATTACTTAGGTTTTGCAGTGAATATTATTTATAGGAACATACTAATGTAGATATCTGTACCTTTATTGATTTAGCTAAAAGTGACCTATAACCGCTGGGAGGATGGCAAGAGACGAAGTGTGGTAGGGAACATAGGAACACTAAATATTCATCTAGCATAACAGAAAATCAATAGACAATGTCCCAGTCTAAAAAAAAAATAATTCTGTAACCGCACTGTATAGAAATCTAGAAATAAATATCATCCCCTTCATTATACCAACTATAGAGGTTTATTTTCATGTCCTAGATGCTCAGTTTGAAAATGTCTTGCTTTTCCAAGATTTCTACAGCCAGTATTAAATAATACACACTTACGTTAAGGTCATTGCTTCAGAAAATGGATGTGAATTTCTATTTTGAGTCTTTTCCTGATAATTTTGAATTTTTGACCAACTTCTTGTAAGATGTAATTAGATGATCATGATTTATTGCCATATATTACAGGGTGGACACATCACCCTGGGACCACTTGTTTACTGTACATGTTCTGGCTCATTGTCCATTGGGCTTGCATTATTCGTGTCTATTCTGTGAGGATCATTTCAGGGAAAGTTGGTAATATAATCTTGAAAAACACTTCCAACGGTGGCACAGAAATAGCAATCCCCTGGAAATTCTCCAAAGAATAAATGAATGAAAGGCATTTTCACTGACCACCTGCCGTGATGTTGTAGAACTTTCCTCAGGGCTCCCAGTGACATGAGGCAACTGGACTGACGAGGTGTCAGTGCTGATCCATCCATGTAACATTAGTAATGATTAATTTATTTTTAATATAAAGACCAAAGGCTGGGCACGGTGGCTCACACCTGTCCTAAATTTGTCATTAAGGAAAGCCAGCTTCTGACCAAAATGTCCCCTCAAATATTCCCTAGGATCCTCCAGCTTCCCAATGATATTGATAAGAACTCTAAGCAATAACTTTTTAAAAACCACTCTTTTCGTTACACAATAACTATGGACCGTCTTAAGCTTTGACAAGGGCAGTTGGCTGCTTATGAGAACGAATTATAGCAATTGAAAAAATGAGCATAAAATACACAGCAAAGAAAACATGCAGTCCCAGTGTCCGTCTGTGGGGGAACAGCAAAGACATGCTCAGATCATTTTCATTTCAATTCTGCACTACATTAATCTTACCTTGTGGCTGGAGCACCTCATATTAGAAGCACATTAGCGGAATAAAAGCGCTAATGGGATACAGACCTTGTCCTCAAGACACGGACACAAATAATACAAAGCAAAGTTTAAAACGTCCTAAACCAAGTGCTACAGGAGTTAAGCAGACAGAAAGATTTCTCCTAACTTGGAGAGAGAAGCAGGAGCAAAGAACAGGTGCTGAAATCTGGAGGGAGGAATTATTGAAGAAGATCCTGGTGGATAGGACTAAGAAATACAGAAAAGGGCAGAAAAGAAACACACTGCAGCCCAGGGGTGGAAGCAGTGATTTCTGAAAGGGTTGACTATGTGTGTTTTTTAATGGACAATTTAAATAGTCATATATTTGTTTATATTTCTAATCATTCTCAGCTCCCCTAATTCACTACACGTGGTACAGTAAAAACATTTGTATTTGAATCACAGTGGCGGTTTATTCTCTAAATACATTTGTAGACATAAATGTTGTCATTTTAAAGCATGATGTTGGAACTCAGAAATGCTAGCTGCTAGTTCCTAGGCATCCTACTTTGTACATAGTGTTTGCATTAGTATTCTTTTTTATAGGACAAAGAAAAGGAAATGGTACTAAATGGTTTCTAATAAGAAAGAGTTGCCCCTGCCTCACCCTCGTGCTCACCCTCCAAAGAGATTATTTTCAAATCTTTATCTGTTTTGTTTGATATTTATTTTCAGATTTCTAAGTGGTGTGTTAATGTGAGGTTTTCTAAACTTGGACATTGTCTACTGATTTTCTGTTACGCTAAATGAAGATCTAGTTCTCCTGTATTCCCCACCCTGATTCCTCTCCTGCCATCCTCTCAATAGTTTATACCATTTTTAGCTAAATCAATAAGGGTATCGAGTTTAGTGTTTGTGTAAATAATATTCACTGCAAAACCTAAGTAATCTACCATTATTACGTTTTCTTTCTTGAAAAATGTTTTGTTTTTTTGGACTTACAATTGCCTTGTTTTTTTCTCTTTATGGTTTTCTAAATATTGAACGCTTCATTTTCCCCTATCATATTGTTTATACATCAACCAACTTTTAAATGCTTAAGAATATCTGATGGTCTACTTTGTATTCTTTTTAATTTTTCCTGGAGACTCCTTTCCCATCCTCCATCCTCCTCATGCAATCTGATCTGGTTGCCACGCAGCGTCCATCCTGGGAGTTTGTTTCCTTGCTGAGTTGGATTCTCTGTTTCTTGGCTCTTAGATTTTCTTTTTCCCCAGCCTGTTCTCCCATTTTTCTGGCACACGCTTCAGAAGCTTCCTGTGTTGGTCAGCCTCCAACGGTCCCCTGCAATCCCCAGTTCCTGCTGTCTTTGCCCTTGTGTGGTCCCCTCCCATACTGAGCCAGGCTGACCCCCTGGCAGATTGAGCACAGGGAGAGTGATGCTGCGTGACTGTTCAGGTAGGGTCTCGAAGGGCACCACTGTGCCTGCCTTCCCTGCTTCGATCACTTGCTTGCTCTGTGGAAGTCAAACAGGGACCATGCCAGTGATGGCCAAGGGAATACAAAGGTTCACATGGCCACCGGAGTCAGTCCTTGGAGGAGCAGCAAAGACACCCATCAGAGAATTTTTCATTTCCATTTGAACTGAGTTAATATCCTTAGACTTGCTGAACATTGAACATGTGAATGCACCCTAGTTTTCAATGTATTTATTCATTTCTGGGCTAGTCTCAATACATGAGACGTCATTGTGCTGCCCTCAGGCCCAGCTAAGCCACGGATGGTTATCATAACTTAGTAAGCTCGGCCACGGATGCTCTTTCTCCATTAGCATCTTTGTGAGGGATCGACTTCAGCTGCTAACGCCATTGACACCAAGCATATAAACAAACCTTCACATCACTGAATCACAAAATGTGAATGAAGATTTTCAGTAAAAAAGCATACATATATAATCAGAGTGCTGTCATGAAAAATGTCATTTTTGTTTCGTTGTAGGTCAAGGGCTTTTGGTCCCAATAATAAAGTAAAACTATTTATTTATATTATTGTTTATTTTGTCGTCATGTCTTTAAATCTTATGTTTCCTAACAGGTATAGTATACTAGTAAAGTAATACACTTACATAATTTTTTAATAAATAAATGCATATTCAAAGATTTTTAATGGACAAAGGTCCATTACATGTAACGTCAAAAAAGTTTGGCAAAGATGGAGCTCAGGAAGCACCTTTTCAAGAACTGCGTAGAAGAGGAACGTCTTAGCGCTAGGAATTGCTCAGTCTGGGATGGCCCAGCAAAGAGCCACGCTGTACCCCTTAATGCTCCTCCTTGCTCACAGCTATGGTTTTAATATCCAGTGTGAACTTTACATATTTAATCTCCTTTCATTCTATGAGATAAAAATCATCCCTATTTTACAGATGAGGAAATTGAGACTCTCTAGGTTTAGTAACTGGTGCTACATTATATAACCGTAAGTGGCAGAGTGCATATTTGAACCCAGGTCATGATGACTCCAAAGCACATGTTCTTAATATTATGCTGCCATGAGTTTCTATAAAAGTGGGCCTTCTTACGGCTCCATTTTTCATTTCATGAATATTCTACTTTACCATTCCTAAGACACATAAGTGTTTTACATTTATACGTCTCAGCAGTTAGGGTGCATCTCATAACTGCTGGGTTCTCACCCCTGCTCCTGATCTAGTGGCAGTCCTAATGTGGGGGTCACTGTCTGCACATGTCCACGCTGGACTGACATTCTGGAAGCATGACTGGTCTGCTGCAAATACACATGGTTTCAGACCACAAGCAATTTAAGAACATGGGAATCCCATGTGTTGAGAAACATGATCATTTTTCTAGATCTAACACTCTCACCTCCTTTAACCATTCCTGATGTGGTTTCTTTAACAACCCACACCCAATTCTCTTCACGCCTTTGTTCCTGTTCTTTCTTCTGTCTAGAATGTTCTTCCCTCATTCTTGGGAATGAGGAAATGGTTTGCTGTCTTCTAAGACTTTGAGTTCAAGAGCCAAGTTCAAGAGTCACCTTCTCAGAAAAGCCATGGCACAGTGCCTAACACGTTTCTCCCTTGCCGGTCTCCACCATTATACTTTCAGCTCTCGGAGAATGGGGCCTCAGCCGTCCCTATGTCCCGGAGCATAAAGAACTCGCCATATAGTATTAAACATACACAGTGACTATTTGTTGAATAAATGAGTAAACAAATGAATGAATGAGGCCAACATTTTCCCCCTAAATCAGTAGAGTTCTTTTATTGAATCATTAAAATGTCACAAGTATGTCTCAGGAATCATCCGGTGCCTTGTTTCTGTAGCTGGACAACTCTTAGACCTTCATCAGGCTGTTGAACTGTTCCTTTTTCAGAAACATAGATACTATCCAAAATTATTTTGGTATTTTTGTTTTTAACTGTTGTGGCTTGCTGAATCAAAGCTGCTGAATTTGAAACATGTTCAATGTCATTTCCTTCAAGGATTAACTCATCTTTCTGGCCTTGAGATATTAAACATTCAACCGCTGGCTTCATCTGAGCCCTGTGGATGTATTTTTCACCCAAGAAACTTTGGATTTCAACAAAAGACCAACCCGCTTAATTAATTACATTGATGGGGAAGTGAGCACATACAGATCTCATCTTGTAACGGAAGCCCCGTG
>CAUYSK010051368.1:0-39813 GCA_963575035.1 Avahi laniger | reverse complement strand
GCCTAGAGTGCCATGGTGTCAGCCTAGCTCACAGCAACCTCAAATTCCTGGGGTCAAGCAATCCTACTGCCTCAGCCTCCTGAGTAGCTGGGACTACAGGCAGGCACCACCATGCCCAGCTAATTTTTTTCTATATATTTTTAGTTGTCCGATTAATTTCTTTCTATTTTTAGTAGAGACGGGATCTCACTCTTGCTCAGGCTGGTTTCGAACTCCTGAGCTCAAACAATCCACCTGCCTGGGCCTCCCAGAGTGCTAGGATTACAGGCGTGAGCCACCACGCCCGGCTGACCCTGTCTCTTAAAAAACAAAAAACGAAACACAAAACCTTCAAACATTAACAGAAGAAAAATTCATCATCCTACAGGGCAAACAGAAAAATCCGAGGCAGCACCTTCTAACATATCTGACAAAAGGAGTCTGCTTTTTTCTTCAGAATTAAAAGAGTGTATTTTAACAAGTTGTAACAGACTTCATAACATTGATTCAAGCCCAGGGCTGCCAATTATGGTCTATGGGGATGTAACTACACAATTCCAGGGGGCACCATTCACATAGATCATGTCAATGGCAGTCTCTGAAATTGTGCAATGAGGCAGATCTATCCAGGTCTCTCATTCTATTAATAAGAAAACAAAAGAATTAGATAATTTTACCCTAGTCCTGGAGAAAAATCAGGAATAGGATCCAGATTTATAAGGTTTTAGACTATTTTCATCCTCCAATTTCAGTATCCCTGTATCATCAACTGCTTAGACATACAGAAAAAGCTTGAGAGCTAGCATTCATTCTCAGTGACTCACCTGACTAGACAGAAATGAAGTCTTCTCCCCTCTCTACTGCCACCTTCTCCAAATGAAGTCAGTCCCCTGGCCAGCAATACCTACTCTACAAAGCTGTATTCAAACTTCCTGGCCCAAATCTAAAATAAGGTATGTAAATAATGACACCTAAAGGGGAATAAAACTTTGTATATACTCATTCTTCCACCCCACTCATCCACCTCAGCTCTAAAGTAGCTACTTTCAGATCTAACATGAATAACATGAATGGAAAAGGGAGTAAAAATTTAAAAAGGAAAAGAAGGCACATAAAAGAGGAAAAGAACAGAAAGGCCAAAAGTAGAGTACAAAGAATTTTTAAAACTTCCACAATTTTAAATCAAACTCTCTAGTATTTTACAAAAACAAAAGAAAAAACTACTAAAGAAACAATAAAGCATACATACCTATGAGTAGAATAATCCTTGGTATCAATGGTATTCCTTTGATTTAGCTGTTGAGAGACTGACGGATCTGTTAACATTTCTAATTGCTGGTAGAGCATGTTACTTTGACTAAGTTCTTGAACCAAATTTTCAAGTTGACGATGTATGTCCCAATGCTTTCTTAATTCAATTTCATATAATAACTGTAGAAGTTCAAATGATGCCTTTTGCTTTATCAACTGATTTAAAACTAACTCTTGCCTTGCCGTATAATAATCTTGTTTGGCAATCTGCAGATCAAAATCTCCCTTTACGATTGGCATATTCAATAACTGGGCATTCTCTTTTACCACAGCAGGCAAACTTTTGTTTTTTACATGAGTGATTTGTTCTTCAAGTTTCATAATCTCACTGTTCAAGCTAGAAATTTTAGCATCCAAATTTTCTTTGCCAACAGCCTACACAAAGAAAAGTAATTACATTTCAAACTGTAAGTCTAAACCTGAAACAGTCTTAAAATTATTTTCACTTTCCATTTTAGGTGATCAGATAAGCTCAAGGAACAAAAACTAATTTTATATTAGCATAAACCAAAATTACAATTTAAAAAGGAAGAATGTGGACTAAGTCAAGGGTAAAGTCAGTAATAAATACTAAATTTTACTGTTACTACTATCATACATATACAGTAACAGCTATGAAAATAGAGATCTTATCATGCTCATTTTACTCAATCAAAACCATTATTAGCACACTACTCATTGAATCCAAGTGTATGCTATTTAAGTTTTTCTTGAAAGTTATAATTATCTCAGTAGGTCCTAGTCAGTCAGATTTTAGTACCTCTGTAGAATTTCTGGACTTCCTATATATTATTCCAAAGCTTGTGTCAGTTATAGTAACTAACTTGGTGCTGGTATTCAGATTCAGAAAAATTACACTTTTACTCAACTATCTAGTGGGTACTTTATCAAGAAAGCTTTCCAAGAGTGCAGATGGATATTTGCTCATTCTTAACAAGGAATCAGGGTTTCAGCCCACTGAACCTGGACCTTTGACTTCATTAGCACCATGCTCTGGTTAGAGCAAACAAGGCAGAAAACCCATAAAAAAGCAATTAGTCCCTATACACATCATAAAAAAAAAAAAAACTCGGTTCAGTCTTTATCTGAATTAACACAAATTTCAAATTCAGAATGCAAATTAAAGCACTTTTGTTTAAAATCAACTAGATAATGTGGTTGGGGTTATAATAACCATTTCTGCCCTCCATTAATGTGTGGATTTATTTGCATGAAAACACATGTCACAGATAAGCACTGAACAAAGAGAAAATTAAAAAAATTGTAGTTTCTTATTATACCCCCCCATTCTAAAGTACTTTAATAGCAATATTATATCTTTCATTCCTAACAACAATTAAAATATGAACCCAGTCTCAGTATCGTATGTTTACCTTGTTGGTTAGGCTATGGAGATTCTCCTCGGCCCATTTGATACTTGACTTCATGCTCAGATTACTTGCTTTCAAGTGAATTAACTGATGTTGAGCACAAATGTATGATAGCTGCAGCCTAGCCATCTCTAGTCGTCTCGACTCAAGGATTTCTTGATTATCACAAATAGATGGTGTTTGTATGTCTAAAAGTTGAAAATTTTCTTCATTTGAACTTTCAACTACTTCATGTATACCCTGAAAGAACTGCTTTTTGGTATATAAGGTTAATGCTGCTGTGCTTTGCTCTTCCTGCCTTAGATACTTTTCCAAAGAAAATTGAGATAAAAACACCAGTGGATTTGTCCCTTTACCCAAATTAGATTGTCTGAAGAACAGTATCAACTTTGTAACTCCATCAGTAAGAGCTTGAAGTTCATTACTGATCTTAGCATTCACTGCATTTAGAATTCCTTGACTCTGCTTCAGCTTTTTGGTGGCTTCTTCTTTAGTATTTAACATCAGACATCTGTGGCTAGTTACTGAAGCCATCAATTGGCATTTGTTACGTCGTTGAATTTTTAGCTTCTTTAATTTTTGCAGAGTTTTAACCTCACTCTCTAATTTCTCCAGCTCTTTGTCACCCAGTCTAGGTGTCTTCAAATCATAAGTTTTACAAGTTTTAAGAACTTCATCCAATGCCGCCCCTTCTAGGATGGGCTTGCCTGATTTTTGAAGAATGAGAAAAGCTTCTAATTCTTTCTCAGACAATACATTCTGTTCGTTCACATTCCCACAAAACCACTTCAAAAATGATTCATCTTCAACAGTCTCAAACAACCAGTCAAAATCTTCTCCATTAAGACTATCAGCTTTAGGATAACTGATTTTTTTTAATGTTTCCACAAACTCATTTCCACAACTCATGGTTTACCCTATTTTTTAATATCTGATACAGGTTTATGGTGTTGATTTTTAGAAAGTAAATCCAAATAGAAACAAAACTAAGTTTCACATTAAGTCCAGAGAGAAGGGAAAAAAATCTTTTTAGAATCTATGATTCCTCCTGGGGGAAAGAAAACAAGTATTAGACCACAAATAAAGACGATTGTAATTTTAAAAGGAAGACATAGATAAATATCACATATTTGTGAGCGGGCTAACTGAAAGGTAGTTGTAGCTGCAATGTTTAAGATAAATATAAGCAATTAGGGTATTTCCTTAAAACTGAAACAGTAATGAAAACCTAATTAACAAGAAAAAATCTTATTTTTTCCAAAGATAAAATGGTTTAAAATACATGATGTTTTATGTAACAACAGTTGTTTTTAATTGACAGTAAATGGAGCCAAACAAACCCAAGACACTATGTGGCTAAGCAGCCTCTTTTCCCTTCTCTTCGTACGTTAAGAAATTAGAAATAAATACAGCAGTTTTTAAAAAGAATCAACTAAATATTTACCTCAGTGATTCAATTAGCATTCACCAAGCACGCAGGAATCAATCTCCGCATACGATCAACCCAGTGCAGAGAAAACCAGAAGCAAGCAGTTACCCGGTAGAAATATTTCAGGCCTTCACTATTTTCAACAAACGCGCCACTGAATAACCCACGACGATTTAGCCAAGCGAACGTCAGTAACGGCAACAAGTCCTACGGATTAATGACCATGAAGTCGCGATATACTTGACTCAGTAGTGACAAAAACCTCTGAGTTTTCTGGGTGTAACTCAGTTATGACACGTATGAAGGTTAATAAAATAAGCATTCACAAAAATCGCCGAATCGGCGTTAAAAGCCAGTTGCACCAGCCCCAGACAGGTGCCTGACTCCGCGGAGCTCGGGCCGCCCTTCAGCCCCTCGCCCTGTGCCCCGCGACCGCGACGCCTGGGCGGCTACTGGCGCGCCTGAAAGGAGCCTCCAGGTCGCAGGGAAAGAAGAGGCAGCGGGGTGCAGACCGGGATCGCGGCCGCTCCTACAGCCCCACACCCGGGAGCCCACAAAAAATCCCGCACCACTCACCTCAGGAAGATCCTAGTCCCCGCCGCACAGGAGCAGGAAGGCCTCCGCCGCCCTCCAAGGCTCCCGCGCCTTGCACTGCCTCACGGGAACGCCCGATGTGCGCATGCGCATAGAACCAGGACGGCGTCGCGGGGTGACTGCGCAGGCGTGATGTCTAAACAGGCGGGGCGGTCGAGGCTCAACTTTGGGGCGGAGCTGACCAGGCGCCGCTCTGCCCCCCGGCCCAACATGCACCCTGACGCCGGGGCGTGGCGCGGGGAGTGGCGCAAGGTGCGGGTCGGCGGACGGGGCCCTCTCCAGTGAGAGGGGGCGGGTTGTCTCTCCAGTGGAGGCGGAGGGTAGGGCCCTCTCCGGTGAGGAGCGGCGGGGCGGGGCGTCTCTAGAGTGAGAGGGGGCGGGGTTCTTTCCGATGCTGCCCTGCGCGCCCCGCCCCGCCCACGTTCACCGCCCGAGCTGAGCGCCGCTCAGAGGCGATGGGTTCCCTCCTGCTCTCAGGTCAGCCTTCTGTTCTGTTTACAGTTCTGCCCTCAACCGTACCCAAATCCACTTTTAGGGGCAGAGGGGAAAAGCCTAAGTTAGTAATTAGGGGCACGGACCGGAGCCGGAGGGTCTGGCCCAACCCCCCAGCCCTGTCGCTGCCAAGCTGCGTGACCCGGGCAGGTCGGTGCCGAGTTGCCTGTGTCCCGCCTGTGGAAGGTCCACTAATAGGTCTCTTCTACGAGATAAATGAGTTTGTGTGTCCACAGCAATCAGAGCAGGGCCTGGTACATTTTAAGGGTTTAGTGATTGCTTTAGAATCTTTTACAATTAACATTATTTTGCAAAAGCACATAATTCCTAAGTCTTCGCCTGACCACTAAGCAAAAACTGACTTCCTCCACAATCCCATTTTCAAAATGTTTAAAATAAACTCATATAAACATAGAGTGGCTGTGTGTCAAAGATGTATTTAAGTAGTGAGGATGGCACACTATTTCCCAGGATGCCAGAAACGGCATACGCCGTCAATGAAAAGAAAGAACGCTGAAATAAGCTTGCTAAATTTAATGCAAACCCAGCTGATGCCCTACAGTCCAGTGAAACCAGACCTTTGGGTCATCACTTGTATTGGACACTTGTCATCACTTGTATTGTATTCGTTTGCGTCTCTACTAAACAAAAAGCATTTACAATTTACCAGTCTTCTACAAGTTAACCTAAATTTGCAAAATGTGTGCTTTGATCATGAATTAATAGTATTCCCTTCCCCCAGTGTCAAATGACCCTAAGGTGACTGCTTGGATGATGTTCTAGCCTAGGGTGACTAGTTAGAAGTCTTTAGGATAGTTTGTCTTAATGCTTTTAAAGAGAAAAAAAGAATGTTGTAAGGCAGATATTGTGAATGAATCTTGAGTCAAGATACTTCCTATTCATTCTTGCTTTACTTTTTTATCCTCCTCTTTTATTGACTTTTAAGTCAATAAAGCCTAAAATGACCTGAAAAACAAACATAACAGGGGAGAAATTCGCAGAGCAGAGCCTAACCTGGAGGCAGGGAAACCAGGGGAGCTGGAGCCATAGGGCCGTGCAGCCATAGGGCCCTGCCACAGCATCAGTGCTTCTGGGAACAGCAGTGGAGCCTGCTTGTCCGCGAGGAAGTGCAGGCCATGCAGGGGACGCCTTCAGGAAATTTTGCTGAGGAGGCAAAGACTGAGGGAAGAGAGAGGGAGGGAGAGAGAGTGCACAACATGACACAAGATGAGGGGGTGGGAATGCAGGGCTGAGGGGAGGATTTTTCGTTTTGTTTTGTTTTAAAATGGGAGGAACTTGGGGATATTTATAAGCTGTGAGGAGGAACTCAGAGGAGACAGCATTAAAGATGCTAGAAAGAAAAGGGGCTACTTTATAGAAAGAGGTCTCCGGAGGGCAGGAAGGGTGCACTCCAGAGCCCTGGAAGTCATTCTGGAAACCCACTTTTCCTAGTGACTGCTCGGTGCTTTCTGGGGCCACAAATTGAATTACCGACCATAGTTATTTGTTTGCAAGGTATTTGTAGGGCCATAAAAAGCTACAAAAATATAAAGTAAATTACAGTCGCACCAGCCCCCAGAATACAAATGACAAACACAATAGGTTTAACTATGCAGACTTGGAAAGTTTTCTTGAGGTTGCATTGGAATTTAAGAAAAGTAAATCTGTTATTTCCAGAACAAACTTTCTTTTCACCAATCGAAATCATTTGGGGTTTTATTAGGGTCAAAAGATAAGAGGGGCCGGGCACGGTGGCTCATGCCTGTAATCCTAGCACTCTGGGAGGCTGAGGCTCAAGGTCAGGAGTTCGAGACCAGCCTGAGCAACAGCGAGACCCCTGTCTCTACTAAAAATAGAAAAGAAATTATCTGGACAACTAAAAAAAAAAAATATATGTATAGAAAAAATTAGCCGGGCATAGTGGCACATGCCTGTAGTCCCAGCTACTCAGAAGGCTGAAGCAGACGGATTCCTTGAGCCCAGGAGTTTGAGGTTGCTGTGAGCTAAGATGATGCCACGGCACTCTAGCCCGTGCAACAGAGTGAGACTTCTGTCTCAAAAAAAAAAAAAAAAGATTGTTGGGTCAATTACATTGTGGAGCGTGTCTTTGCCTGAAAGTGTAATGTTGCAGTATCACTACTTACAGCATGTTTTAGTTTGATTTTAAGTAAAAAAAAAAAAAAAAACTATCTAAAAAAGGAGACATGTAAAAAATAGGACTCTTTTTTGAGAATTTTTTGGTGAAAAGTTGTAAACTGAAGAATCACACTGTGAGATAAAATTGAGTATTCAGACTTTGACCCCTTCTCATTGCCTCCAACACTGACACCATCGTCTCTCACCTGGATTGTTACCATGGCCTCCAAATTCATCTCTACAGACTCTTCCTAGCTTAGTAGCTACATTTTGTCTCCCTCTACTCAGGACCCTCTGTGTACTGCCCGGATACTCAATATATGCCAAAGTCCTTACACTGAGTCCTTATGGGAAGGGCCTACAGCATCTTCCTTCCATCATTTCTATGACTTTTTTCAACTTTGTCCTCCTCACTTATGCCACCTGGCCCCATTGACCTTCTTGCAGCATCTCAAACACACCAGATTCACTCCTACCACAGGCCATTTGCATCTGCTTTTCATTCTTGCTGATATGTTCATTGCCCAGAACATAGCTCTTTTCCTCACCTTCTTCCAGTTGTTCTTCAAATAAAATCTCCTTAGCGAGGATTCGCTGATCATCCATGTAAAATTTTGGTAATCCTTCAACCCTGATGCTCTCTATCTTCCTTGCCTACTTTATTTTTCCCATTTCCTGATATCTTATAGAATCTATTGATTCATTTTGTTTACTCTTCCCAGGGGCCTTCTTCATTTGCAGCCCAAAGACTCATAGCACTAATGAGAAGATTATGGGCAGGACTTTCCAAGACTTTGACACTAACTTCTATAGACATCTGGATCTTACTCAAAGTATGAGAGCAAATATGTCTTAACTGAATGCCTGTCTTGACAGGTACATCTAACAGCAGTTAGCATATATGTTTCCATTTAAGTTTCTATTATTTGTCTGTGTTTTACCTTTTTTTATGGTTTCCAGTGGGTTTTGAGGAAAAGTGTAGAAACAGAAATGCTCTTTTAGTTACTGAATTTAGCAGGCAGTCATATCTCTGTTTTAAAAGTATTTATATAAATTTTATTTATGAGTCTTTAATAAGAAGAAATAAATAACTTTCTGGATACACTGTTGATTAGAATATGATAACACAGTAGATTTTCAAACTTCATTGTTCAGCAGAATCACCTGGAGGCCTTGTTAAAACAAATTTCTAGGACTCACTCCTAGGATTTCTGATTTAGTAGTTCTGCAGTGGGGCCTGATAATTTTAATTTCTAACACATTTGCAGATGATGCTGATCCTGCTGGTCTGGGAACCATAGTTTGAGAAACACAGTAATAATAAAAAACGTTTTCATTTTAGCTATGTCTAGAAATTTTCTAAGAACTAAAACTGGGGGAAAATACTATAAAACGTTTTAAGAATTCATGAAATCTCATGAGAACAATGGAAGACCTGCCATAACCAAAAGGAACACGTACAGGATTTCAGATGGGGCTGGTGTCATGGAAAGATTCCCAGCCCCCTACTGACTTCCTCGGGATCTGCGTCTAGTTTTGGCCTCACTAGGAACTAGCTCTGTAACCTAGAACAAGCCCCGCCTGTGCTTGTAGAATGCTGCGCTTGGACCGTAAGCACTCATTACAATCGTACATATAGATGTATATTGTCATGTGTATTTTAAAACCCTTATATCGCCACTAAATACAGACATACGTCATTTTATTTCACTTCATGTTTTTGCACGTAGCAGATACTGTGTTTTTTTACAGATTGAAGGTTTGTGTCAATCCCGTTGAGCACGTCTATCAGTGACATTTTTCCAACAGCATGTGCTTACTGCATGTCTCTGTGTCAGCATTTTTTAGCCATAAAGTATTTTTAAATGTATGTACATTGTTTTTTAGACATAATGCTATTGCACACTTAATAAACCACAATATAGTATAAATATAAATTTTATATGCGCTGAGAAACCAAAAAAATTTGTGTGACTAGGTTCATTGCAATATTCACTTTATTGTAGTGATCTGGAACCAAACCTGCAGTATCTGTAAGGTATGCCTTTACAAGGCTTTTTAAAAAGCATTTGTGCCACAAATAATAGCCAATTGATGAATGTAAAGCAAATATTACATGGATAAACTTGGTCTTTTCAAAGTAAATGATCAGTATTTATTTATCTATTTATTATTTTCTTTCAAACATGCTTCAAGGAAAAGAAACTCAGTTTCTAATGTTTCTCCCAAGAGCTCTCCTGTTTCTACCTCTCCGTGTAGCTGGACGCCACAGGAAAGCTTGTCATAACACAGAGACAGGAGTGGTGTGTCGGGCTGTGTGTTAGCTTCTTTGCTGGCTCCCACTAACCTCTGGTTATGGGTAGATCCTACCACCTGGTTTGAGGCCATTGTAAATCCTAATTCTTGGCCTTCTCCCTCAGAGTTTCTGCAGAGGAAGTACCTGCTTCTCTTCTCAGTGACTGCTCCTTGAAGCTCAGCCTTCTTCCCTTGGTGGGTGGGCTCTCTGTTTCTGCTCTTTCTGGCCTTGTGGACCCTCTGACATCCCTGCATTGATCATCTGGCTGAGTTCTTTGGGCTTTTCCATCCCGCGGCCTCTTCTGCAGAGGCCCTGTAGCCCATGCTCCTGGAATATGGGGTCCAGTCTTTCACTTCTTGCTACCTTCCTTGTCCCACACAAGCCCACCTGGGAACCTGTGGGTTCCTTCATGTCACCCACCATCTTTGAGGAAAATTGTAGATGCCCCTTTAGAGCCTCTCTTTGGCCTCAGCCAAACCTCACTGTCACATGGCTTCTGTCTCCTTTTGTGCAACTTGGACATTCAGCCATTCTCTTTCTATAATTCCCAAAAGAAACTGAGGCAAGCTGTTTCCCTTGGCAGCTTCTGCTGAAGCCTATTAATGATGCATCCAGCATGTTCCCCAACTTGAGTGGAGATTCAGGAAGTGAATGTTGCTTTAGTTACCTTAGGAAGCCCTAGGCGCCGTCTCCATCCTCGTCTCCTGGCTCTCCTCTCCACATCGGCTTGTTTCTTTTCTCCTTCCTGTTTGACATAAACTTTCACATTCTTCCTTATCTTCTGCACACAATGGCTCAGGGCAAACAGGGCTCAGACACTCAGCCTTGTTTTTTTTATATGTAGCTGAAACCTTTGGAAATTTAAAGGAAAAACTCTCTCCATGAAAAGTAGACTGTCAAGACTATTATCTCTCTATGCACTTAAAAAAAAAAATTAGCGTGAAACTCAAAATTGAGCAATGAATTCTTTGTTCTAGTTGGTCACCGCAATCTCCTGAAAGCAATGAATGGCATTGATTCATTGAGCAGAGGAAACTGCTAGGCAACATAGTTTATGGGGAAGGAAAAATACCTTGTTTTAATATTTTTTGAAAATATTATCCCTGCTGCAAACATAGGAAAGTATACCTGAACAGGGAAACAGCAAAATCCCAGTGAGGCAGCCGCAGAGAGTTTTAACTGTGGCTAACACCGGTGGGAAGGCCACAGAAAATAAAGAAAATACAAAATCCAAAGGAAGCAAAAGTAATGAACAAAAACTGTGAAACATGGAATTTAGAATGGAATTTGTCCTCTTCTCACGGGAAAAACTAAAACTAGAAATCCAAGAAGACCTCTATTACAGTGCTAAGAGAGCATTTGATACTTTTGTAGATGCAACAAAACAGAAAGTACTACGGTGTAAAAAGGATTTCCCCAAGTAACCTAGAATGCTTGAGCAATTTATAAGTACAATTATAAAGAAACAATAATTAAAGAACTTCCAAGATCAGATAAAAGGACAGGAATAGCCTGAGCAGTACACAGCCTCTGTGGCAAATGACCTCTCTTTCTCTGGCTTGACTACCTAGTTTACGAGTGTGTGCGCTCATGCATTGGGAAAGGGAATTGGGGAGACATTTCATCATCGTATCTAGTCTGTATATTTAATATCAATTCTGTATTTTCTCAGCTTATGTATAATTTTTAAAACAGGAGTGCTTGGAGCATAGCAGGTTTTTCCAGGAGAGCTAGGAGGGATGGTTCTTGGATTTCTAAAAGTAGCACAATAGATGTGAAAGTAACATTATGCATTTGAAAGCAGGAAACTTTTCTTATCCATCTTTGGATGCCTATTGCCTAGTGTGGTGCCTGCCAAATAGCAGATGCTCAGTAAATGCTTGATGAAGAAATCACATTATTTGGAAATCTGTATAGTAAAGAGCTTAGCACATGCTAGAAGAATAAACTCATAGAATTTGAGCATTGAAAGAAATTTTAGGATTCATTTAGAGAAATCCAGCTGCCTCACTTTAAAGAAAAGAAAATTGAGGTCCAAAGAAATTAGGATACCAGCTCAAGGTCTCCCAGGAAAGTAGTGTCGCAATCAGGACTGGAACCCAAGTCATCGATTCTTATTTTCATGCACTTTCTCCTCACTGTCTTAAAATGTACCTTTTATTTTTTTTTTTTTTTTTTTTGAGACAAAGTCTCACTCTATTGCCTGGGCTAGAGTGCCGTGGCATCAGCCTAGCTCACAGCAACCTCAAACTCCTGGGCTCAAGCGATCCTACTGCCTCAGCCTCCCGAGTAGCCGGGACTACAGGCATGTGCCACCATGCCCAGCTAATTTTTTCTATATATTTTTTTTTTAGTTGTTCAATTAATTTCTTTCTATTTTTAGTGGAGACGGGGTCTCGCTCTTGCTCAAGCCGATTTCGAACTCCTGAACTCAAACAATCCGCCCGCCTCGGACTCCCAGAGAGCTAGGATTACAGGCATGAGCCACCATGCCCGGCCCATTTTATTATTATTATTCAAGGATGGCAAGACCAACAGACAACCACTATTGAAAAGATAGTTTGTTGTGCTCATAGATCGCAAGAGGAAGGGGCATGCCATTGCATGGGGGTCTACACCAGGAAGTACATGGAAAGAGAGACATTGACAAGAGCCTATATTGTGGTTTCTGCAGGAAAAAATGGGTGAAGCAGGGTAAGCAGGTTTAGGATTGACTAGTTTGAATAATTTCAGTGGGCTGTGGGGCATAGGGTCTGTCTCTAGTTGTCAGTATCTGGCCCTAGAGTGATTAGGGCAGGTGGATCCTGACCCCATGTGAGAGCTGGATGGTGGAGGTAGGTAGGGATGTGGGCTCTGGATTGGTCAGTTTGCATTTGAAAGGCATGCCCTCAGGCAAGTTGTTTACTATCTCTAGGAACTGGCTAACCCTGGGAGGAGTGGTGTCTCCAGTGTCAGCAAGGCTCAGCTGTCAAAGCATCAAAATATGGAAAATAAAAAGACAGGCTTAAGACACTCACCACCTTGAGTTTCATAAGTCTTTGCTGTATTAAAAATTTAGTTTGGATTTTGTGGATTTACCTACCATCTCTTCAGTACTGTACAATAAAATAATTAGAAAGAGGGGGCTTCCACATGAAGTTCTGAAGGATTCTGGGTCCTCAGAGCTATGAAAAATGCCTTTTGGATCATAATGTCGACAATCTTTTTGATTATTTATCTAAAACTAAAAGCAGGAAATGATTCATTTGATTTCTGCCAATCCTGGAGTGTTGCCACTTTCAGCTTAGGAAGAGCCGGCTTCCCTTGGCAGTCCTCACTTGTAGGATGATGAATGAAGTTCTATGTTTGGTGCTAGCTAAAATTTTATAGGGTCTAAAAAAGCAATTTATACATGCTTCAGGAGGTGGCTATATTTTTTTCTTTTTTAGATAGCTCTTAGTCACAGCAGGACACTCAATATACACATATCACATCGAGAGGTCATTATACAGGAAGCTTAAAACTTTGCTCTGTGCATTGATAAATATGTTCTTGGCTTCTACAAACCTGATTTGTGCTCAGAATCCAGTGAATAGGTATTAGCTGAATTCTGAATTTTCCCAGTTATTTTCACACCTCAGGAACCCATGTGACCTTCAATGGGATATTGTGAGAAAAAGAAACAAGTCAGCCTAACAAAACATGTTCCTGATTCCAAGAGTCAGTGTTGGTATTCACAAAGAAGACAGGCCAGTTCTCTTCTGTTGTAAATCTCAGGCATGGGTCAAATGGCCTTGCATGCTGGCCAATCAGTCAACTAAGTTGTTAAGGGTCAAAGCTCACTCAAAGAACAGTGGCCATGGGCCACACCAGCCACTTACACTAAGTGATGAGCTCTCTAAACACTTGCAACCCACCAGGCTTCACCCATATTGCATTTTTGTTGAGAGTTTTTGGTTTATTTTTTTTCTTTTTGAAATATCTAAGCAGTGGTCTCTTTTAATCAAACTTCAATATGCTATCTAGATTATCTTCCTGGTTTCTGTCATGAACATGTTGGTTTTTTTTTTTTTCATCCCTTTGCAGATCTGAATGCACGTTATTACAAAGCACTGCAAAAGAAGTCAGGAGATGAAGGGTTGAGGACCAGCTCTTCCAGGCACTGGCTGAGGAGCTTCAGGCAAGTTATTATACCTCTCACAGTACTCATCTGCAATATTAGGAATCTAATATTTATCTGCTGTTTAGGGCAAGATTATGTAATAGACATTACATATAATATCCATGTGTAATAATATGGTCAAAAGCTTATGATAATTTTTGATTAAAAAATTTATAAATAAGGTACATAGAGAATTATTTTAATTTATAAAAGGGTTGCTAGAAGTTCATCAAACTCATGTCCTTTTTCTTCTTGGTTCTCAACCATGCTATATTGCTCAGCTTTTCTTAGAGTTAGTTGTGAACATATTACTAACTTATTACTTAACATACTACTAACTTACCACTAAGTTCTAGACAACGGACTATGGGAGAAAGTGTTATGGCTATGTCCAGGTTCCTTGAAGATCTTCCAGCCCTTTTTCCCCAAGCCACCAATCTTGGAAGCCCCAGTTTAAGATGGCGGAGCCACAAGACAGCAAAAGCCTGGGTCTCTGAACCATTGCTGGCAGGAGAGACACCCACCAATCAGAAACTCATTCCAACTTTACCTGAGGGAGGAAATAAAATGTTATAGTGTTAACCTATTGATATTCAAGGGGCTTCTGTATTACTGCACAAAGCAACACATTAACTAATATAGTTTTTATTAAAATGTATAAAACTGTGGAGAGAAGGATGTGTTATCAGTTTCTTTGGGTGGTAGGATTGCAGGTTTTAGTTTCTTAATATTTTCTTTATTTTGAATTTTTAAAGTTTTCTGTAAAAAACTTGTATCAATTTTTTACTTTCAAAAATTATTCAAAGGTGAAAAAAGGAAAAAGTGGCATGTCATAAGGATCTAATCTGGTCGTTGTCTGGGCAGGTGTAATTTCATTTCACATTCAATCAGCAAATGCTATTTGTATATCTACCTATGTGCTAGCTGCTGGGATACTAAGAGTAGTAAAATATTACCCCACTGGATTACAAAACATCCACAGTATATCAAGGATTATAGCCTACAGTGATAAAGCCAGGTACTCTAGGAACACAAGAAAAGGGGACTGAACCCAAACCAAAACAATTTAGAAAACACTTTCTAGAAGGAAGGATGCCCATGCTAACTTATAAGAGGAGTATAACAGAAAAAAAAAAAAAAGAAGAAGAAGAAGAAAAAGAGGCTCAACTCTGAGAAACAGCACTCTGTGTTCTGGGCACTAGGTAAAGTCCCAGGCTAAAACTCTAGCCAGAGTTTTAAACCCACTGGTCTTATTTATTTTTGTTTCCGCAATACTTAACACAATACCTGGTATATAGTTAGTGTACAGTAAATATTTGTCAAATAAATAATTAAAAATGGAAAATTCTCTAACAAGTGGTTATCCGGGCTCTTGATTACCCATTTCCTCTAATAGTGGGTATCTTGTAAGGCAGCTCACTCCATCTCTGAGCAGCTCTGGCCACAGAAAATCTACCATCTATTAAGCCAACCCCAAACCCAGTTTTACCAGAGAGCCAATTTCCATAAGAGGAAGAGAGTGATGGGCTGAAAAGGTGAGGAATAAAGGGAGTTAGAGATGGGGAAATAATTCAGAGCAACAGAACACATGTTCACTTTGTTCTTATTAAAAACGATTAATACATTGTTTTTCAAATGTAGTTCCAAGGCTATTGAACTTGTGTGTGTGCACATACCAGACATTCTACAACTGTAGTACTTCTGCTTTTTCTCATTGACTCCTTTTCAGGACTTGCTGAGCTCTGCCAAAGTTGGGGGAATTCTCTGTTTTACAGACAAGGAAACCAAGGAAAGGGCCAAGGTGACTCAGTGAAATCAAACAGCCAGGATCTGAACCTATGTTTTTCCATCCTATTCCATGTGCTATCAGAAAGCCTTCTCACTCTGGAGAGCATCTTAGAGTATTGCTCCACAGAAAAATGTGGACAAAGCTTGCTACACACACAAATGCCGCCTGGTTCAGCAGCTAAAGTGAACAAATGATGGGCTCTGTTGCTGCTATGTTTTATTCTCACTTGCTGCTTAACCTGGGAGTTCGTTGCTTTAACTCAAGCATGAGTCCTAGTGGAACTCAGGCACCATAGCAAGGCTAACGGGGAGGTGATTTTGGAAAGGAGTATAGCAAGAAGACTCTAAGTGCAAGAGAATTGCTTACTGAGAGCTTGAAATGTGTTCTTCTTACCAAAAGCAATGAGGCAGGAAGGCTGCTTTGATGTGGGCTCCTGAGAAGATACTCTAAAGCACCTCTGATTTGACTGTCCAAGGGCCTTACTCTCTCCCAAGGACCAGAACCAGGACTGGCTGGTCAAGGGATTCCGACTGGGAGACCAGGAAATTAGTAGGAACAGGGAGCCAGCAAATGCTGCCCTTTGTGGTGGGCCCTGGCCTTCATGGCCTCTAACTAAAGCCCAGGTCCCTCTGCTCCCCTTCCCTGCTGTTCCTCCAATGAGCTCTTCCATTCGGCATGAAATCTCACCCTGTTTCACAGCCCAGCATTACCTGCTAGCTGGGAAAACATGGAATTGAGAAACCCAGAGCTGCCAAGACATTCTGAAAGAAACAAAGCCCTAGTGTGTACTGCGATCGCTAATGAGTACTTTTCACAACAAGATTAGAAAGCACAGTGTCTCTGAGAGTGCACAACCCTGCAATGGTGAAGAAATGAAAAGAGATCACATTCATAAATGTGATAAATCCTCATATTTGCAAAGTGTACTCAAGTTCCTGATGCTTTCCATATCCCCTATTTAATTTGATCTTTAATACATGTGGTAGGCAGAAAAAGTCTTATTATATCCATTACATAGATGAATATGGCATGCAATTTTTTAATCAGTATTACTTTACTTTTACAAAATGTTATGGCTTAAACTGTCTTCCTCCCACCCCCAATAAAAGATATGTTGAAGTCCTAACCCTCCAGTATCCCAGAATGTGACTTTACTTAGAAATAGAGTCATCACAGATGGAGTTAGTTAAGGTAATATGAGGGCATGTTGGACCCAGGTGGGTGTGTAATCCAATATGACTGGTGACCTTATAAAAAGAATGCCGTATGGAGAGACGAGACCCGCACAGAGAAGGTGGCCATGTGAAGACAGAGACAGAAACAGGCATTAAGCTTCCGTAAGCCAAAGAATATCCGGGGCCACCAAAATCTGAGAGAATCAAGGAAGGGTCCTCCTCTAGATGCTTCATAGGAAGCAAGGCCCCACCGCCTCCTCGTTTTAGACTTCCAGCCTCCAGAACAGTGAGAGAACATATTGCTGTTATTTTAAGCCACCAGTTTATGGTACTTTGCTGCAGCAGCCCTAGGACACTAATAAACCATATGACTTTCACTGTTGTACACTTTATAAGCAACTTCCATATATGATATTGTAACTCTTTCGACACTGCCAAAGGAAGTATTTTTATATGCCTATTTTCCAGATTAAAAAAACGAGTCTCAGAGACTTACTGTTACTTCACAGTTAAGGGGTTGTCTTAGTCTGTTCAGGCAACTACAACAAAATACCATAAACTGGGTAATTTATAAACAACAGAAATGTATTGCTCACAGTTCTGGAGGCTGGGAAGTCCAAGATCAAGTTGCCAGGAGAGTCAGTGTCTGGTGAGGTCTGCTCTCATAGATGGCACATTCTAGCTATGTCTTCACATGGTGGAAGGGACAAACAAGCTCCCTCAGGCCTCTTTTATAAGGGCACTAATCCCACTCCTGAGGGCTCCACCTTCGTGACCTAATGAACTCCTAAGGACCCCACCTCTTAATGCTATTGCACTGGGGATTAGGTTTAAACATGTGAATTTGGAGGGGACCAACATTCAGACCATAGCAATGACAGAGCAAAGATGGAGCTTGTACAGTGCACAGCTAAACTTCTAAAATGGGAAAAAATATAAGATGTCACATATAGGGGTGTGTGTGTGTGTGTGTTTGTGTGTGTGTGTGTGTGTGTGTGTGTGTTACATACAAATGGGCTCTGGATGAGAAAGACAACAAATTTTGTTTTTATAATCCTTATACTGTAGAAACTGTCATTTAAAAGTTGTAAACAATTTTCTGCCCTCTCAGAAGTACAAACTCAACTTTATTTTTGAGGCCATTTCTCCCTTTGTTCTGAGATTAACAAAAGCATTTTATATGGCCCTATTTGGTTATGCAAGTAGACTTCTCTTCCCCCACATCTCTTCCTACCCACAAACCTACAAGCAGAACCACGTTCCAGTGAAGGGCTAACTATGAGCAGTGGGTGTGCACCCTGCAGCATTGGGGGCTCCTAGAGGTCGTCTCTTTGGAAGTCGGGGTTCACTGGACTTCGCTGGCATCTGTGGAAGACAACATGTAGGACACCTTCATGACACCTTTCAATCAACTCCTTGTCGCATACAAAGGAGACCCTTCCCAGATGGAGTGAATGGGGTTATCTTATGTTGAAGATTATGATGAAAAAGATGAAAAGTTTTCAGCTGGTGTGTGAGGAGTTTTTCCTCCCTTTAGGAGCTCGAAATCACATCCATACTTAGCATTCAGAGTGAGTATATCTTAGGCTCAAAACACACGCATCAAAAAGAAACATTGTACTGTCCACAAGACCCAGAGATGCTCTTTCAAATTTTTAAACTTATTCTCTTAAATAAGATAAAATCATGGTGCCCACATTATATCAATCTTGGATTTTATTTTTGATTGTTAACTGATTCAAAAAGATTCACTGCCATGAATCTCTGAACAAATGTAACAGACTGTAATAGCTGCCAATAGATTACTTTGTACTACATCCCAAAGACCAAGCTGCCAACGCTTTGCCAGACATTCAAACTCCTTCACATTCTGGCCTCTGCTGACCTGCACTCCTCCTCCTTTCTGATCCTCAGGCACCCCACATTGCTGCCATTAGCTTATCTGCAGTTCCATTACCATGCCAGAATCTTTTGTCCTTTTAGGGCCTTTTCTTCCCCTTCCTGGAATATTTCTCATATTTCCAAAAATTACTTGTCCTTGAAAATTCAGCTCTGGTATTACCTACTCCAGGAAGCATTCCCCAGTTCCCATGTTTGGGCACTCCTCTCTGGGACACTCTACCATTTGGGGTGCTCTATCCTTGCAGTCCTCCCCCAACACTGCAATTATCCACCTCCTTATATCTGTCTCCATTAGATGGAAACTCTTTAGGGATCATGTCTAACATGTTTGCTTAAGGGATGAGGGATATTTGGATTGCCTCTTGTGTGCTCTTTGGCTTCTGCTAATCTAATTCATATAAAGAGCTTTCATATAATACCTTAACCTCTTCCTCATTGGGGTACCTCAGGACTCACAAAGCCTCAAGCTCTGGCTTGAGAATGGCTGATGTCTCTTCCCATTCAGCTTTGTGAAACACCTGCTGTGAATACTGATTGTCCCACGGAGAGGATTTTCTCTGCAAAAATCAAATGTAAAAAATCAGTGCTTCTTAGACTTCCTCATAAAAGTGAACCTTGCTTTCTGCTTTAAAATTCTTTTCTTCCTTCACACACCTCTGTTTTAGTCCCAAGAGAACAGGGCATCCTATCTGCCTCAATAGGGCATAGATAGCTTATGTCAAATAAACCTCTTTGGAATGCAAGACTCACAAATGTCTACTTAAGGTGGTCTAGGCACATGGGAACATACTGGCTTCCAGAAGAGAAAGGCACAGGGCACTTGGAACATAGCTGGATGTGGGGCTGAAACAGTGATGTATGCGATACCTTGCATCGCAGTCTCAGCCCTGCCTTCCACTCTGCTGGCTTCATTCTCAGCACCACATGGAACCACCAGGCCCACATCATCACACCAAGTCCATCAGAATACTTCTTTTACATAACTTAGCAATTTCTTCTTTTATGCTAGTTATTTGTAGTCTCGACTCTTATTTCTCCTACTTGATTTTGAACATGAGCTGAGCCAAGTATGCGTCTGATCTCCTTGGTCCCAAATCACTAATCCGAGGGAATGAGAGGAGGTAAAGATAAACCAGAAATGGAAGCCAATAACAATGTTTGGACTCGATCTCAAAATCAGTGGTTTTCAACTAGTAAACCGAAATCATGAACACTAGGGATGCTATAGTTCTTTCAAAAGGCCTAAGCAGCCATCTGTTCACCAACCATTGACATTTTGACATTAATTTTTCTACAATATAAAAAAATAATCCAAATATTTAAATAGTTAGAAAAATTAGATGAATGTGATGTAACAAAAACTTTAAACGATGGGGTCATTTGATTATATTTTTATTTCTGAAAGAACATTCCCATATCGTGATGTTGAATTGAAGTCATGAAAACTAAAAACAAACGAATCAGTAGAAGATAGATGAAATACACCAGGTGAGAAACAGAAAGGTCTTCAACGTCAGTAGTGACAATGGTAGAGGAAAGAAAACGGCATCTTCAAGAGATAGTTATAGAGTGGGATTCTGTGGATTTGGTAACTAATTGGCTGTAAGTGATAAAGGAATGGGCCATCCAGGACCCTCCAAATGCTTAAGAAAAGGCTTGGAGCTATGGAAACAGAAGAACATTGGCTCAAGTCCACATTCTTTCTTGCTATGTGACCTTGGACAAGTTTCTCATCATTTTTGTGCGTGGGTTTCCTTATCTGTAAAAGAGACATCACAGTAGTATCTATCCCATAGGATTGTTTCAATGACATATAGAAATAAACACATAGAATTAGTACAGGAATTTTATGAGTTAGTATATGTTAAGTGCTTAAGACAATACTTATCATATGGTAAATGCTCACATAAGAGATTGATAAATAAAGCAAAGATCCTACCCGAGTGCCTGGCATAATTAACCTTCAGTAAATGTTTGTTAATACCATTATTAACAATAACAGTAATAAATTCATCAACAAGATTTATAGTGTAATTACAAACAGAAAACAATCAAAAAGATTAAAACGAATTCGAAAAAATCAATGAATTCCATTTTGGACATCTAGCATTTAGGGTGACTCCTCTAACATCAAGGTAAACCCAGCTGGGTATTAGTTGGAAATTGGAGTCTGATGTTAATAACCCAAGTAAGAGATGTGACTTTGGAATTGTTATCACAGCCAACTGTGTCAACAGAATAGAGTCCAGAGAGTGAGAGAATCCCCAAGAGATGTGCATCTAAACTGAAGCGAAGGATCCAGGAGAGAGACGACCATGATTAGGAGTTTGACTGTGACATTTGGGAGGGGAGCTTCGGTGGATTGAGAGAACAGTTTCCCTCAGTGGAAGCAACTGAGGGTGGGTAAGACATGGAGCAGCAGAGACACTCAATAAATGCTAAATCCTCTTTCAAAAAGTCTACTTATGAAGAGAGACAGGGCAACATCGAAAGGGAAATGGAGAGAAAAGCTGGGGAGGATTAACGAACAGGTGAAATTTTAACATGTACTCTAAGGGTGAAGAATCAGTAGAAAGAGATGGAGTGGACTACAAGAAGAAGAGGGCACTGTTGACCCAGTGACCTCTTGGGGAATATGTGAGCACATGGTTTCCAGAAGAGAGGCAGAGTCACGACCAGTTTTGTGGGCATAGACCTGTGCAGTCTCACAGGGACCCTCTCTCAGAAGGGTCCTGCATTTGGCTTAAAGCTTTGTGACTGCTGTCTCAAAATTCTTAATAATTCTATCTTTGATTTTCTGTCTTGCAAGTGAAGTACAATGGGCCAAGTGAAGCATGTGATGGGGGCATGGAGCCTTGGCAAAGGAGTGGTCCTATCTCACAGCACTCTGGAATGGGTTCTTAGCTACCTACTGGGGACCTGGGTCCCTCCAGCATTCCCCACCCTTCCCATAACCACTTCCACCCTCTGCACAAGGCAGGGACCAAGTTGCCTTCGTAGAGGAAAGCCTGTCTGCCTGCCACCACCCTTGTGTCCCAGTGGGCCCTGGGCATAGAGCAGTCCAAGATTGAGTGCCTGCCCACAATGTCTTGGGGAAGATTGATTTTTCCCAACTGGCACTTTCATTTTGCCCTGAGCCCTGCAAAGTATGTCACCAGGCTTGGCCAGGAAAAAGAACATCTTTGCCGTTGGATGGGAAGGATCAAAGATTGGTAGGTATGAGTTTGCATGAGGAGAAAGGCCCACCTGCCACTTGCCTCTGTGGTACAAAGACAGGACAAATGCTGAAGAGGGGTGGGGTGGGGGGAGTCTAAAGGTGAGAGACCAGAAAGATACAGATGAAACCACTACACCCATATAGTCATTTTTCATAGTTAGTGTTCTATAAATACCTAAATGAATAAATAAAAATGCTACTTGAGAAAAGCAAACAAAACCCAAAGTTGAAGATGTCTCTTTACCACACTGCACATGAGGAGGTTTCCAACAGTTTTGCATTCTCAGCTCTGCCAGGATTTAAAGTTACCAAATTCTTTTTTTTCCCTCTGAATGTTTGAAAGGATATTTTAAAATAATGAATCATAAAGACTATGGGTTTTCCCTCGCATATCAGCTATCCAGTAAGTATCCCATTCATTTTGTTGACAGATTGATTGATCCTGAATTTCCATGGGCTGAGACACCTCCCACATCTAACATGTGCCTACCCCACTGCCCCAGGAGGCAGAGAGTGCGGGATATCCTCCTTCTGTCTAAGCGTGGAGAAGAACGCTTATGTAGCTCAGCAAGAGGAGTTCTGCAGCCAAGTTCTTCTAATCCCCGCCCCTGGCTTTGCCTGGTGGACTCCTCTATGAGATCACTAAACTGCCTTCTGTCTGCACTATTTGAATTATTATTCCCTTTGCAGTAATTTTCAAGAGTGGAGGACATTCGTGGACACAGGGGAATTCTCACTTCAAATAGAGCATATCTTCCCTCAACTAGAAATGGAAAGAAAAAAGGCAAGTATACGTGTGAGGAAATCTGATGGCAGGGACTCAAGTCTCACAGTGACAGCCCCCAGCTCGGCAGGAGGATGAGTCATGCTTCCTGAGCTCAGGAGCTGAACAGACTCCAACACCTCCTCTGTGGGCAGCCCCTTCATCTTAATTAAAGTCTCCTATGCACCCACACTGAGAGAGTGAATGGGCCACTCAGAAAAGCCACCGGGGTGGGTGTGTGCCGGGCAAATGGCAATACAATTACACAAATCCCTGGTCTTAAAATGTTATCTGGACCCAGGCCTTGAAGTTGCACCTCCTGCTGCTGGCACCTGTCTGTGCTCCCTCGGGTCTCTCCCCTGCTCCCTACTTCAGGTTAAGCCAAAGACTTAAGTCTTTCCTAAGGCAGGCTTGGCCAGAGGGAGGCTCTGACATGAAGTCACGTTCTGCAGCCTCCCAAGGGTACCACTAGTGTGAGAGTTTCCTCCTGAAGGAACCTTCAATGATAAATTAATTCTATTGACAGACGGCCAGGAAATTGGTCCGGTCTACCACTGTTCTTAGATTTGTTCTACCTCAGCACCGGCTGCATGTCTTCCTAAATCAAGGGGTCTCAGAGACCAAAGGAATCCTGGAAGAAGTGATTTGTTTTATGTTTAGAAAACTGAGGCACAGAAAGGTTGCATGATTGCAAAGTCGCACAGCTAGTAACTGTGGAAGTCTAGGTTCAAATTCAGGTACACCTGATTCCAACAGTAGGCTCTTTCCAATAGCCAGAGTCTCAGAATCTTGCCTCCTTAAAGATCCTTTGGGAATTCCAGAAACAATAAAGCATTTTCCAGCAAACAATAAAAGAGTTTTAAAAATCAATCACAAATAGTTCATCTTCTTTGTCTATTTTTTATTTGAGATTCATCAGATTTCTTTTCAAAGTAGTTTAATAATATTACACTGATATGTGCTTGATGAAAATGAAATAAGCCATATTTTTGGAATTAGTTGACTTAAAATTGGCCAAGAATACAACAAAATGCAGGAAGAGCATGGTTGGTTAAGGTCTATGAACTGGGAATCCTCCCCACCCAGAAGTGGAGGGGCCACGTGCCGTTCTTTGCCACTCTCAGGTCTGGGGGCAGGGGTTGGGGGCAGTGCCGGCTCTGAGGTCACGCAGCCCTCAGTGGAAGAGAGCCTCCCACCCGCACAGTTCTTTCCCAGGGCAGCTGTCATCCAAAGTCCAACCACTGGCCTCAAGAGGACAATTCTAAATGGCCATCCCAGGTCTGGAGCCCCTGTGGGATGAGCTCAGAATCCTATTCCAATTGCATCTCAGCCCACCTTCTCCTTCTGCTCGATTCTTCTTCACCCACTCCCTCGCAGCCTCCAGGAAACCACCTGTAGGCAAACCAGGCAATCTCAGAGTCTATTTCCTACAGAACTTCACCTGAGTTGGGTGGGTGAAGCTATATCACTTAGAATTCTAAGATCTGTTGTTATTATTCTAAAATAGGAAAAAAAAATTAAAAATGCAATATACAGTGATTTAGAACAGTAAAATATGTAGTCAAGTAGATTATTTACTAAATATATATAACTCTCTATAAGTTTTATTATATATAACAGACGTTCATTTTTCTTTAAAGTTTACAATCCTTTGAATATGTGTACAAATAGTATTCTATATTTTAACCTGAACAAGATATTTTTAATGGAAACAAACACCAGTAACTGGATTATGTCTTGCTCAGATCGGTAATTACACCTGAGAAAATACTGCTCTTAAGTCCACAATTAGCCAAGCTGCTCCCACTCACCACGTGGCACCTACACAACTCTGGGAGTAAAACAAACTGTATCCCAATGTGACTAGCCCACACCACTGGTAAAAATTCAACACTTGGAAAGGGGAAGGGATGGAAGAGGTAGTGGCACTTCTGTTTCTTATGAGGACAAAAGAGACATCTGAAGCAAATGTGACAACTTCTTATAAAATTGAATGGTAGATAATGGGTTTCAGCTTTCTCTGTGTATTTGAGATTTTTTTTTTTTTTTTTGAGACAGAGTTTCACTCTGTTGCCCGGGCTAGAGTGCCATGGCATCAGCCTAGCTCACAGCAACCTCAAACTCCTGGGCTCAAGCAATCCTTCTGCCTCAGCCTCCCAAGTAGCTGGCACTACAGGCATGTGCCACCATGCCCGGCTAATTTTTTCTATATATTTTTAGTTGTCCGATTAATTTCTTTTCTATTTTTAGTAGACACGGAGTCTTGCTCTTGCTCAGGCTGGCATTTCAGATATTTTGTAACTAAAATGCATAATTGTTAAGAGAATTCATTCACTTCCAGACTGGATACAAGTATAGGACTAATAGCCATAAAATGATTAACATTTGATCATTAGTTCTGCCATTGACATGATGTCCATCACCAGAGTCACTTGCCACCACCTTTCTGTCACCCTGTTTTGCAGATTACAAAAGGTGTGGAATCACAAGCTGGATATATGTAAGTGTCCCTATGAAAGATACTGCTCTTTCCTAATATCTGTTCTCTTTTACTTCATTAGAAATAAAAATTCAGAGAGTTACTGGGTACAAGGCTGCCTGGAATAGATGAATTTTTCACCGTTTCTTATGAATAAGCGTGGCCAAGTTTTAGTCAATAGAATGTATGCAGCTTCTGCAAATATCCCCAAAGTAATGAGCTAGCCCCTTCTTTGCCCTTCTTGTTTGCTGTTGGTTAGAATGAAGAAATACTGCTTGGAGCTATTGGCATCACCTTGGACAATATGGTGGCATCTTAAGGACCATGAAGATATAAGACAGGAGGATCCTGGTGTCTGATAATTATGGCACTATGAGTCCTGGACCTAATACTTTGTTTACCCAAGCAATAAAGTCTTATTTATCTTAATTCAATCACTATGTTTAGGAAATTTGAGATTATCTGTCACAAATAGATGAACGTAGTCATCATAAAAATAGTCACTAAAAATCCCATCATTTCTAGATTGGGCCACACTTAACCCACTTCTGAGAGATGACATAGTTTTAATTTAAAGACTACCTCCAAAGAGGTAGATATCACAAATACAAACTAAGTAAGGCACTTAATCATCGTATGTGTCCGTCTTTCCAGGCCGGTGAGTGAATCAGAATCCAAGGAGGTTATCACATAGGTACATGAAGGATGATTTGTTTATATCGTGGTATGTGTAATGCAGTAATGTAGAAATTAATAAAACTACTTGTAGTATTATCTTGATTCATTGCTTCTTTTTATTTTACAGACCAATTTTTTAACACCAGATCATAGAGTGTTTGAGAATATAGCTAGATAACAAGGTTTTATACATGATGAATGTTTACGAAGTATTTTTGGATTAGGTATAAAAGTTCTGATTATATTCTAGAGTTCATTATTCAATAAGTAAACCCAGATTTTGTTCTTATAAATGTCCAGTTCAAAGGATGGGGATATTTAGTCTAGTGATAAAAAGCAAAAATTATCCAATTTGATTAAGAGAAAGAAAATGACTCTGAAATTTAGCAACATCACACTACCTTATAATTCCACCCCCTCCCTTTGACCAGAGAGTAAGGAAAGAAGCAAGATCTAGCTTTCAAGTGAAGATGCAAACTGAACCCACAAGTAGCATATTTCCATCTGAAAACCTCACTGAAATACCAGTAAAGGTATGTTTAAAGGCATAAAACACTGTTTTAGTTCACTTTCTGCTGCTTTAACAGAATACTACAGACCCGCAGTCCCCAACCCCCAGGCCTCAGACCGGCATAGGTCTGTGGCCTGTTAGGAACCAGGCTGCAGACACTCCCCTCACTCACATCACTCCTAAGCTCCACCTCTCCCTCCTACTCCCCAAACACCCAATCTGTGGAAAAATTGTCTTTCATGAAACTTAGGAACTGGGCTGCACAGCAGGTGAGTGGAAAAAATGAAGCATCGCTGGTTTGCCCACTGCTGACCTCCTGCTGTGAAGCCCAGGCTGCAGCCACTCCCTGTCACTCGCATCATCCCCTGAGCTCTGCCTTCCCTCCACACACCCCCATCTGTGCAAAAATTGTCTTCCCTGAAACCAGTCCCTGGCGCCAAAAAGGTTGGAGACCGCTGCTATAGACTGGGCAATTTATAAAGAAAATAATTTTAGTTCTCACAGTTCTAGAGGCTGGGAAGTCAAAGAGCATGACATCGGCATCTAGTAAAGGTTTTTTGCTGCAATATCCCATGGCAGAAAACAGAAGCGAGAGCATGAAACAGAGAAAGAAAGTCAGGTCAAACTCATCCTTTTTTCAGGAGCTCACTCTCACAATAATTAATCCACTCCCACAATAACGGCATTAATTCATTCATGAAAACAACATTGTCATGGCCTAATCACTACTTAAAGGACCGCACCTCTTAATACTGTTATAATGATGATTAAGTTTCCAGCACATGAAATTTGAGGGACACCTTCAGACCATAACATTCTGCCTCTGGCTCCCAAACTTTACATCCTTTTAACAATACATTCATTCCATCCCAAGAGTGCCAAAGTCTTAACTCATTCCAGCATCAACATGGAAGTCCGAAGTCTCAGCTAAATTAGGTATGGGTGAGACTCCAGGCATAATTTGTCCAGAGGCAAATTTTTTCAGCTGTGAGCCTATGAAATCTAAATAAGTTATCTACTGCAAATACAATGGTAGGACAGGCATAGGATACACATTCCCATTCCAAAAGGAAGGAATGGACAAGAAGAAAGGGGTAACTGGTCCCAAGTAAGTTCACCACCCAAGAGGAAAAACAACAGTAAATCTTAAAGCTGGAGAACAATCTCCTTTGACTCCAGGTGTCATAACCTGGGCACACTGGGGAGTTGGGCCCCCAGAGCATTGGGCAGCCCCACCCCTATGCCTTTGCTGAGCTCAGTTCATGTTTTGATTCTCTAGGATTGGAGTTGCATCCTGGTGGCCACACAATTCTGTGGCCTTGGGGTTGGCCCCACTCCCATAGCTCCACTAGGCATTTCCCTATTGAGGACTCTCTGAGGCAACTCCACCCCTGTGGCAGGTTTCTGCCTGGGCTATCAGGTGGTCTGAGGCATTCTTTGAAGTCCAGGTGGAGGAAGACATGCCCACACAGCTCTTGAATTCTTCATGCCTGCAGATGGGAGGGATAGCCTAGAAGATCTCTGAAATTCCTTTGAAGTCTTCTCCCATTGTCTTGATGAATAGAACCTGGATCCTGCCTGTTCATTGTCATGTCTTTAGCAAAGGGTCACTTGGCCATACCCTCAGTATTGTTTCCCAAGTGCTCCTTTTCATTTTTTACATAGCTGGGCTGTGAATTTTCCAAATTTTTCTGCTTTGCTTCTCTCTTAATTATAAATTGCATCTTTAAGTCATTTCTTTGCATCTCACTTTACATGCATCTCACTTTACATGATTAAAAGTAGCCAGGCAGCAGCTTGAATGCTTTGCTGCTCAGATATTTCTTCTACCATACATCCTCCTTCGTCACATTTAAGTTCTGCATCCAACAATGCTCTAGGACGTGGACACAATTCAGCCAAAGTATTTGCCTTTTTATAACAAGGACGGCCTTTACTCCAGTTTCCAAGACTTTGTTCCTCATTTCCACCTGAGACCTCATCACAGTGGCCTTTATGGCCCATATTTCTGCCAACACTCTGGTCAAGGCCCCTTACGTGATCTCTAAGAAGATTTACAGATTCTCCGCAGCTCTCTTCTTCCTTTGAGCCCTCACCAGAATTTCCCTCAATGCTTCATTCACAGCAATATAGGCTTTTACTAGCTCAATCCTCCAAATTCTTCCAGCCTCTGCCCATTACCCAGTTCCAAAGCCACTTCCACATTTTCAGGTATTTTTTGTAGCAACAACCCCACTTTTTGATACCGGTTTTCTGCTAGTCTGTCTTCTGCTGCTATAACATAAAAACACACTGGGTAATTTATAAAGAGAAGAAATTTATTTCTGACAGTTACGGAGGCTGGAATGTCCAAGAGCTTGGTGCCAGCATCTGGTGAAGGCCTTCTTGCTACATTATCCCAGGGCAGAAGGTGGAGGGTGGATGATGGAAACAAGCACATGAGACAGAGAGAGGAAATTGGGTCAAGCTCATTTTTTATCAGGAGCCCACTCCTGCGATAACTAACCTCTTCCTGTAATAATGACACTAATACATTCATAAGGGGAGCACACTCATGGATTAATTGCCTTTTAAAGGCCCCAGCTTTTAATATTGTTATATTGTAGATAAAGTTTCCAACACATAAAATTTAGGGGACACGTTCAAACCACAGCAAACACTAAGGACAAAGAGAATCATAAAGGAGACAGTAGCAACAACATTTTGGGAGCTAGAAAGCAGAAGGACAAGCATAATTGACCTGGAAGATAGCAAAGAGATGACAGCTTTCCAACTTGCACTATGGTGCTTCCACAAGGTTCAGGAATTAGCATCATCAGGACCAATGACATGAGCACACATGTGGAGATGAAAATGGGTATGCAGGTGGAAAATCTCTTTATGAAGTCATTGGATCTCCACACTCTGTCCATCACTCCAACTCTCGTAGCAAATGCATGTTTATTCTCCCAAACCGGGGAGCGTATGGACTAGAGGACACCACACAAAATTTAGGTCTGGTGTCCTGAAAACAAGGAGATCAAGTGCAAGTTTACATTCTAAATATTGATATTTCCTTGACTGCCAGGTCTCTAGAAACTAGTACGCTAGAAAACTATTGTCTGGGAAATCTGGCCATTCCAAGAAAAATAACCTAAAGATACTCATATCAGGCATCCCTCTATAAAACATCTCAGCTATAGCATCTGGCAATGAGGACCAGGGTCAAACAGTCCAGCCATATGCCTCAAACTGAATCCAAGAATGAATTAGGCAGCAGACTTCTCAAGAGGGACTCTTGAAGGTGAAAGACAATAAAGAAATGTCTTCAAATGACTCAGGGAAAGTGCTTTCCAACTGTGATGGTTAATTTCATGTGTCAACTGATTAGGTCACAGAATACACAGACATTTGATGAGACATTCTGGATGTGTTATGAATGTATTTTTAGATAGATTCACATTTGAATTGGTAGACTGAGTAAAACAGTTTGCCCTCCCTAATGTGACTGTGCCTCATTCAATCTGTTTAAGGCCTGAGGCCCCAAACAAAACAAAAAGGCTGACTATTCCCTGAGTAAGAGAGAATTCTTCCTGTCTGCCTTCCAACTGGACATTGGCTTTTTTTTTTTTCCTTTGGCTTTTTTGGTCCCGCAGCTTGGCAACTCATCCTACAGAACTTGGGACTTGCCAATCTCCATGATTGTGGAAGCCAATTCCTTATAGTAAATAAATAAATAAATTTTATTTGCTTCTGTTTCTCTGAAGAGCCCCAACTAATACACCAACTAAAGTAGTGAAATGTCAATTTAGTCGGAACAGAGAATCACAACATGTCAGGTCTCAAATAAAGTCTCTCCTTTTTTCCCTTTCTCAGAAAACTAGAAAACTAGAAAAGTGGCTCCACCAAGGAGAATGGACCTTAAATGCAAAAGCTGTGGGATCTGGGAAACAGTTTCCAACACAAGAGACAAGGGTATCTCGAGAAGGACAGTTTAGGAGGATCCCAGCAGTGGTTCTAAAGACTACCTGGTCCACTAGATCGAGTCAGAAGGCTCCAACAGACATGGCTCTTAGGTGAAAAAAATCAGATTCTAGATTTGTTTATACTGAGAGGAAATTCAGTAAATTGAGAGAGAATTTGGGGAAGACTCAATAACAAAGCATATTTTAAAAACCAACTACTCAATCAAACAAAATTAAAACTTCTGTAATAGAAAAAAGGTATCAATAATATGCTACATGGCTCAGCTGTTGTAAATACTGAATTTGATTTTGATAAAATTTATGGCATAACTATATATTATAAAATGGCCAATACTCAAACACTTTTGGCCAAGAACAATGGCAATTCCATAAGGTTTAGGCTAATATAATGGAAAGTTGGGTTGGGGGTTGGTAAGCCGTGTACATGCTGACCAAGGATAAGATAAAAGATGGCTAAATCCTCATCTTCCACAGTGAGAAATCAGTTAGTCAGGCCTGAAACTGACAAGTCCAAAAACAGTCAGGTAAACATGTTATCTCGATATATGGAGGCAAATGTCCAAAGAAACAACAAAAATGATGACAAAGGCTGTGTGTGGTGACTCATGCTTGTAATAGCAACTTAAAGGCCGAGGAGGAAGGATCACTTGAGATCAGGAGTTTGAGACCATCCCGGGCAACATAGCAAGACCCTATCTCTATAAAAAAAAAAATCAGAGATGTTGCTCTGGGAGTGGGGTTCAGTAAACATAGGTTGGGGATAGGGAGAGAGGGACTGCATTGTTCTTATTCTACTGAGCTGCTTATATCTTCAAACTGTGTTGTCCACATAACTGTCATAAAAATAAAAATTAAATGTAAAATTGAAGAACAGAAGTTTGAGGGAAAACTAAGATCCTTGCTCCAAATGCTGTAAAAAAAAAAAAAAAAAAAGCAGCTTGAGCTCTTATACATGGTAGATCCAAGGAGAGCTGACATCAATAGACACCAGATCAGCCAGAGAATCATCCAGATGAGTTCAACATCAATTTCTCCTCACGGCTCTTTGCTGTACAGTCAAAAAGTCTTGCCTATAAAGGGCACGTGTTTATGTACCTAAGCAGAACTTTTCACCAAGATGTGTAAATATTCTGTGATGGCTGAAGGAAACATTTATAGTTAATAATTAATGAAGTCAAAATGAAAACCTGAGCTAGACTAAACAATGATAGAGAATGCTAAAGGATCAGTGAAAACAACTCATTATTTTACAAAAATGTGTTTCCCTTTATATTTTGTATTAAATTTGGTGTCCTACTTAAATATACTGTTTGTGGCTTCTTAAATATAATGTTTGTGGCAATGCTATACTATCTATGTTTAGCTTCTTTAATAAACTATTCTATTTTTTATATAAAAAGCACATTCGAGTATGGAAGCAGGCTTATGTATTTTCCCATTCACCATGATTCTGATACTCTCACAGGTTCCTATTACAGAAAAATAAACAGTGGCCTGTCTACCCAAATTACATGTGAACTATCCAGCAAAAATTAAGTTTCCTTCTGGGAACTGGACTAGCAAATACAAAACTATAAAGAAGTAAAAAATACTATCAACTCAAAGGTGCCTTGGTAATATGATGGCTAATTGATCTATAGGAAATATTTTCACTGGGAGAATATTTCCACCTTGATGAGAGTATTTTCTGTGAAATAGTAGAGGCTGAAGCCAGGCTACAGAAAGCTAAAGAATGCATAGGAAATGAGGAGCTATAGATACCAAGGATATATAATGCTTCAAGAAATTTGATTATAATGTTATAAGCAAAATAAACAGGAAGATATGGGGTCAAAAATTTGTTTTTCTGTTTTTGTTTTAAGATGAATTTCCTTTTGCATGCATTTGAAAGCTCATAAAGATAATCAAAAAGACAAAGACTGAACATAGAAAGGAAACGAGAGAAGTAAGAAAGGGAGAGAAAAAGTAAGGGAGGAAAGATTTATTAGAGTGCTGAGCATTTACACAGATTCTGGTAGTTATTCCATTTGCTCTTCATAATAAATCTCGTGTTTGAGATGAAGAAACTGAAGTTGAGAGAAAAGAGCTAATAGCAGAAACAGGATTCAAAGTCTGGTCTGTTTGGATCCATAGTAGACCACACTCTTGAATTCCACACCTTTGAACCTCACAGGTAACAATTACCCCAAACTTGTATTCAGTTCTTTCAAGAGCAGAAGGAAATTAGAAAAAGATATCTGTACTATTTGTCATTTATCCAACTAAACCATTTCATAAAAGCTGGATTTGGATAAGAGAGGAGTTATATCAGGACTGACCACAGTGCGTACAAAAGGGTATAAAAACAAAATAAGTGCACAGGGAAATACTCCTGCCAGCCCTTCAAGCATCACACATCCTCACAGTGAGAATGCACACAAACATTTATTTAACATAGTGGAGCTCCTCAGTATTTGTTCCATTCCTACAACAGAGGGAAAGTCAGCACAGACAAAAACTATTAACGCATCTAGCAGACTCATTTACTTCTGCATTTCTGAGCTGTTTCTCAGCCCCTGCTGAAGGTACCCCTGAGACATCTCAACCGACACAATGAAAGGTAAAACTACACACAGCAGATCTGTTAAACTAGGCTAGCACATTCAGAAGGAAATATCACCCCCAAATAGCATTGCCATTAGCAAATAATATAATATTTATTAAGCACTCCACTGCCTAGAATACCCTCTTGTAACCAGTAAAGATTAGGAGTTAAAGGCCATAGGAAACATGAATTTTCCTTTTGCAAATACAGACAGGGAGTTCTTTATAGTTTGCACAAGTTGAAGTAGTGCACACTCTCTAGGAGAGGGATCATTTTCCGCATCACCTCAACACCATGTCATTCAAGACCCCAGGGCTCTTGGGAGATGTCATTATGGTTTTCCTACCCTCCGGGTCTTCCTTTAAGTCAAAACACAACTCCCCTTTCAGGAAGGGAAGATAATAGGAAATAAGTGAAACTGAGTTTCCTCAATAATGTATATGTGGAAGGTTCCATTCCCAGCACCTCCAGAGACAATGCCTGGCCTCACCTGGTGCATGGATGGTGCCTAATAAATGCTTGTTTCACTTATGAAGGAATGACTGGAAGAACAAATGGATGGATAGGACATCATCGAGAATGGAGTGGAGAGGAGTGCAGAGAGAAAATAACTGAAATAGAAATTAGTAGAGTTGGGTTCTAACCAAGTCAACTCTATAAAATAAAGGAATCTAGACTTGTTATTTTCTTATTGTTACCTAACTATAAAGGTAAGCCAGATGTGTGTAACACACTGCATTCCCCAGAAGGCTGCATCAGTGACCATTGAGAGTTGATGTAAAACTACTCTAGATGACTCCCCCCTGGTGTGGGATAAGTCTCAGGTGCTCCATCCACTTTTAAGTTTTTAGCCAACATCCACATAGATGTCCAGATTCTTTCTTGAGCTTCAAATTCATGTCTGCCATGCTGGAGGCAGCTCCACTTGGATGTCTTCTAAGCACTTCAAACTCAACCTTCAAAACCAAATTCATGTCTTCCTCTCTGTCTTAATATTTTCAGTCTCAGTCATGGATGTACCATTCACCACGAATCCAAGTCAGAAAATCAGGATTCATTCTTGGCCTTCCCCTTGCCCTCAGCTCTGGGCTTGTCCATTCCATTTTTTAATTGTTCCTGACTTTACCTCCTAAACTTTCTCTAAACTAGTCCCTTCTTCTCCATCTTGACTACCAGCTCGTCTTACCTGGACTACTGCGGCACTTCTGACTTCTTTTCCTGCTTACAGTGTTGCCCACTCCCACCCACCCTTGGCCTTGTACTTCCAACTGTTTCAGTGGTTCCTCTTTCCTTACGAGACAAAGTTCCTGGTTTCTTTGCCCATTATTCCATCCCTCTGTAAGCCATCCTTCAAGCCTCATCACTATCCATTCAACTTCACAATGTATGCTCTACTAAATTCTGAATGATTTATAGCTTGGGTTGCTCCTCCTTTATGCTTTCATAGCATTTTAAACATCATATTGAAATTATCCATTTCCTCAACCTGACTTTTTAAGGCTACGGTCCATGATGTGCTTATTCCAATACACACAACATCTATCCCAATGTAGCCAGCACATTATAGGGAAACAATAAATATTTTTTGAATGGAAACAAACTTTGTTTAGCCGTGTCGTGAAAGTACTATAGTGTCTTGCCAATGGCCTTGGGCTTTATCCTGTAAGCTATGAATCAATGGCATGAGCCAAGCTGTGTTCCGGGGTGTCACTTTGGTAGCAGGACAGAGGATGGTGGATTAAAGGGAAAAGACTCTCTTGGAGATGCCATTTCATTCCACCTATTTTTTTCTTTCATGATTCTGATCACAATGTATAATCGTATACATATTAATCTCTATTGTTTCTTAACTACTGTCTCCCAAATGGCCATTAATCTCTATGCCTATGCACGGGATATCCAGTGACGAGAACAATTCCTGCTAGAATCTTCGGGGCAGGCCTTTGTGATAGAGGAGAAAAAGGCTAAAGTAACAGGTTCTATTCTAGATGACAGTGGATGGTACAGGCATTCATTATTGCCTGCAACAAAATTTTAAATGTATCAAAAAAGAATAATATAGGTTGATCCACACCTCTCACCTCTCACAAAAATAAGCTCACAATGGATGACAGACTTAAACCTAAGGCATAAAACCATAAAAATGCTAAAAGAAAATGTTGGCGAAACTCTTACAGACATGATCAACACTAGGGTGATCACATGGCAGAAATACTCTCCAGGGATTAGGGGGATGGGGTGCAAATCTACAACTAAAGGACACGGGGAGCACGAAAGGGAGGGAAGGGCATGCCTTCAACCTGCATTTGGGTGAGGCAAAGACATAAAGTGTAACTAGAAGGTTTGTACCCTCACAATACCTTGGAATAATCAAAAAAAAAAAAAAAACGTAAAAAGTATGTTGTTACAAGCACAAGGAGGTGCTAATGTTTGCTGAAAAGCAGTTTTCCTTTTTTACCTTTTAAACTTCTATTTTCACAGAAGTCCTTAAATCAGTGTAGCAGTCACCTAATCAAGGATTTATTGGGCAGATAAGGATGACACAGATGGTATGTTAATATAATATCTAGTTTCCTTAGTACATCAATATTTTATTTATTTTCTTTGATTTTTAAGTTATTATCAACAAATAAACACTGTAAATATTTGAAGTGTGAATGTGATGTTTTGATATACAAATACATGGTCAAACGACTCCTCTAATCAAGCTAATTAACCTATCCACCTATCCATCACCTCACATATTTATGGTTTTTTCCTGTGAACATTTAAGGTCTACTTTGTTAGGAAATTTCAAATATGCAATGCATTATTATTAACTGTAGTTAATACTATACAGTAATATTAACTGCAGTACATTGATATTTTAATAAATCCAAACAGATGGAAAACATATATAAGCATCCTGAATAATTTCTAAGTAAAATTTTAGAAGCATTTTTTTTGGCTACACTAGGCTAAAATTTTTATTTTGATGATATTTTTATACACTTCATATGCGCAAATCCTAAATCCTTGCAAAATCCTTTGTTTTCTAATGGATTTATTGCTATTGCTACTTTTCTGGTTAAAATTAATTAAATGAGTTAAATTATTTCAGAATGTCCCTATGACTTTTTTGCTTCATTCCTTCTTATAAATTTTAACTTTCCCCCTCTGACTTCACTAGCTTTGAGGAATGGGAATCAATTTGTAAGATTTCTTTTTATCTATTCATATAAATCTAGACATATATGAATATACAGTTTTATATACAATTGTAAGTGCCACATGTTGCCACTGGAAATGTGCTTTTTGAACTAAAATGGTAATTGTATGATCTTTCCAAGAAGAAATGTCCTATTTAATAAAGGTCATTGCCATTAGTCATTTTATCAGTCACAAGTCTCTGAATTAAGTTCTAGAAGTACAAATTCAAAAAATTAACTAATATTTAAAATTTATGAATATAAATTTTTCTATTGAAGAATTTATTTATAATCAATGTCCTGAGGGGGTTTCATTATAAATGGTATGCTTTGTAAAGGTCAATAGATATAAATAATTAGGTATCTATATCTGTAGCAGAAGAGAATGTATAGAAAGACAGAAAAAAGAATGGGAACAAAGCAATGAGTAATACCCATCAAGATATTTCAGGCAGAAGAAGTCAGTTGAAAGGGTTTGAAACACATGAAAGAGGATAATACATGGGAAATGAATTGTAAATGAGAGACTCTGTAGGAGCCTATAATGGTAAAAGTGATGAAACATTGATTTAAATCCGTGAGAATGAAGACAAGGTTGAATTGACCAATGTGAGATATTTTTATTTAAATAGAATTGAAAGAAAAATGGGCAATAATAATTCTGGAAGTTCTAACTTTAGAAATCTGGTAATATAAATTAGAGGAAAAAATAAAAGTAAAGTTTTGAGAAAATTTGAATCAGCTTTTTTCACATTAATAAAGTATTATTATTATGTTATGTAAAATTATATTGACATATATTTTTGCAATTTGTAAGTGTATGTTATTATACGTGTATCACCGTCACCTCATTATGTTTTATATCTGATGAACAGCACCCACCAAGTAAAGGTCCTGTGGTCATTAGTCTGAGCAAACACTATGTCCTCTCTTGGAGAGGCACAGTGCATAGCAGAACATTACAAATGCTGATGACTGTAGTTAAAAGCAAAACCTGTCTACTTTGGTTTAATCTGGCAGTTCCCAAACCTTTTCAATTTTATGAGAGTACCCTGATTTTATGAGAGTTCTATTAACATAGCTAAATGAGAGTTTTGAAGAACAGCTTTGAAAATCCTGTACATAACCAAGTCAGCATGCCTTGGTTTTCATTCTGTTACCCCAGCATCTGACCGACCCTGCACACAAGATGTTTGGCCATTCTGCATGTACTCTCTGAAATTCAGCCTGCCCCATTCTGATGCTGGCATCCACAGTGCCTTCATTCAGCTCAAGTTGGCTAAGTTTGTGCCAGGCCCCGGGCTAGGTCTGAGGATTCAACAGTGAAGACTCAGCTCTTGACTCTTGGTGCTCATATCCCAGAAGGGGAGGCCACCTGCTTGTCACTACACAATCCCGGGGGCTTTTTCTTTTATTAGAATTCACTGAAGGCTTTTACCAATGCTGACAAGAAAAATGATCATTTTTCTGCAGTGAATCCTAAGACCAGCTGAGAGATAGTTCTGAGAGCCGGGCTAGCTGTATATGAAGTGGGGACCAGTTCAAAATAAAAATGTCAGGCCCCCTTATTTAAAAATCAAGTGGCGGTTTCCAAAATATAAAGCTTTTTCCTTTAAAAATATTGTATTATATATAAAACAAAATGGGTGACAGTGATACGTGAATCAGGTTTTTATCATTTTAGGTTTGAAGATTCCACACAGCATCTTGATGCAAACTTCTGTATACATTTGATATAATGAGCGTGAAATCTGAAGGCAAGTTCTATCTGTTGATGACTCTCCTAGCAATATAGCCAATCCAGACTTCATTAACTCCAGAAATTTATATCCCACTGTTTATTGGATATTTTTACTCAGATGTCTCACAGACATCTAAAACTTAACATTCCTTAAATTGAATTGATTACCATTTCCTCACATCCGCCCTTTTTCCAATATTCCTTAGCTTGAAAATAGCTCCACCACCTCTCAAGAGCTTTACAATAAAAATACTATGACCCATTCGTCTCAAACCTTCTCAGCATACTTAATCATGCATTTGCTTTAAAAATTACTTATTTATAATCTTTTGAACCTTTCACTTGACTGCATCTCTAAATTTCATGGCCCTTGTCCAGCCCACTATCCTCTCTGGCATATATTGTTGTCATATTCTATAAATTTATATTCTTGCTTTACCCCAATCTACTTTCTATTCTGTAGTGAGAATAGTCTTTCAAAAACTGTGTGAGAAATCATGACAATCACCTACTAAAGCCTTCTGTCTTCTTATTTATATTCAATATAAAGGCTAATATTATATTCTCTTTTACAAATTCTTCTAAAATCTAGCATACACATACTTGCTCTTTCAGTCTCATTTTCCAAACCACGTTTGAAGTGCCGACCATTCTTTGAACCTACCATGTTATCTTTTGTCTTTTGATTTCAAACATAAGGAAGACACACTTGTCCTTACTCTCATAAACTTTCTTTTTTTTGTTATATGGATAGTTTCTGTGTTTCTTGCATAATTAGCACAAATTGCTTCCTCTGAAAGGTCTTTTCCACCAAGTCGAATAGGTTAGGTCTTCGTTTGTATGCTACTCTGAGAGTATGAATTATTAACTCAGTTAGAATGGAGGCCGCCACTGCATTGTAAACATTTCATAAAGCTGGGCACACAGTAGGCACTCAATAATTTCTGAATTAATAAATAGATGAGATTATGAGTGGGGGGTTAGTGATACAGCTGTATAGTTATTTGTATAGGCAGTAGTTTTAACCATGAACTCTAATTAGCTTTTCAGAGTACAAATTTTAACAATGTCAAAGCATGAAAATGTTGAGAACATCAATATATTAAGAGAATTCAGAGAAAATAAAATCCTTAGAAGTCATAGATTAGAAATAAAGAGGCAAGACAAAAATCGTGAGAGAATAATATTGTTACAGAAGTCAACTGAAATTATATAAAGAAAGATATACAACTATTATGTAACCATAAAAGTTAAATGGAAAAAAGATATAAAGAAGAAAAATAATTATTAAATGATTAAAAAAAGAATGGAAATAAATTTTTAAAAGACTGTTGAACCTTTATGTTTTCAAATTTTAGTAAGAGTAATTAGAGTATAATTATGTAGAAAGACACCAGAATGTAATGAGTTACATGAAGAAGATGAAGAATTAAAAGCTAATCTATCCAGAAACAAGAAGAGAAGAAATAAAAGAAAACAGAAAATTGTGAATTGAGTGCCTATTTTGTGCCAAGTCTGAGATGAACTCATGTTGGTTTCAGTTTTTTTAAGTTAAAATTTATGTAAAATGAATGCATTCTACTAAGTGAGGTATCCCAAGAATGGAAAGACAAGCACCACATGTACTTATCATCAATTGGTATTAACTGATCAACACATGAGTGCACATATAAGAATAACATCTATTGGACGTTGGGCGGGGGGAGGAGGGAAGGGGGAGGAGGGAGGAGAGGAGGGGTGTATGCATGCACAAACAGTGCAATGTGCACCACCCAAATGATGGACATATTTGAAACTCGGACTTGGGGAGGGAGGTGGGGGCAAGGGCAACATATGTAACAGAAACATCTGTACCCCCATAATATGCTGAAATAAATTAAAAAAAAAAAAGAAAAATCTCAACCAGAGTCTTTAACAATTGCACGAATTGTCACACCAATAAGGAGATGCTCCACAAGAGTGGTGAAAGAGCCATGAAGAACATATTAGCAGCTTTTTCCTAGCTGCTGATCAAGCAATCTCTGAAGTATACTCTCTTAGGTTCGCTGATTCCTGTTGCTCTTCTCACTGATT
>CAUYSK010051367.1:0-10193 GCA_963575035.1 Avahi laniger | reverse complement strand
CCAGGGGAATAACCGAGCGGCAGGCAGAGAGTTGGAAAGTCAAGTTTTATTGCCGGTGGCCCAGATGGGGTCAAGTCTCCAAAATCTGAGCACCTCTTCCGGGTTTTTGCCAGGTTTTATACCTTTTTTGGGAGGGAGGTTATTCTTAACAAATCATATACAAGTATAAATGGTTAACCAATTAGCAAAAAGATTTAAAAGTTATCCAATAAACAGTAATTCTTACAAGCAGTATAATTATGATAGGCTTATAACAAACAGTATAGTCATGACAGGCTTGTAGCTTCACTTAACTGTTTTGCGGTTTTAGCTTGCAAGGCTGACAAGTGTCAGTGTCTACTTTAGCTGCTTTGCGGTTTTAAGGAGAACTGGCATGGAAATTCCCCAACACTGGTACTTCAGGTGGCTGCTGGGTGGCTCTTGGTCCTGGCCCGGGGCTCCTTTGGAGCTGTGTCTGATTGCTGGACCCCACCAGGTATGTTGGGAACATCCTGCTCTTCCTCAGCTATGCCTAGAGCTGTGTCCTCTTCTGTTCCAGGTCTGTCTTTCTGGAAGTAGCAGTTAGCTCTTTCCACTCTGGGACCTCACCTTTTCCCAGGGCGTAACCAGAAGCTGGGCACAGCTTCTCTTCTCTCTCAGATCCCCCAAACCTATCTGGATTCTTACTACCCTCCACTCCTAGAATTTCATCTACCTGGGCCTGGGTTGACAGGGGAGAGTTTAAAGAGCTACTTTCTCAGATATATCCTGGCACCTAACCCTCCTCCCTTCCCTGCGCCTCCTCATCTACTCCTGATTTGAGCAAACCCTCTAGTCTGGGAGGCTAGGAAGGTTTGCTCCTACCATCTCTAGGCCTGGCTCCCCCTCAAATCCTATGATCTAAAATGCAAAGGCAATAGTTTTTAAATTTCAAAAGCTTCCGCTGTGTCTCTTTCTCCCTGAAGTGATCCATCTCCCTCAGCTTGGATGGGCCAGGTTAGGGAAGGGCCAAGGCGGTAGCAGGAAATACTAGGGAAAATACACCAGTTAGTTGAAAATATTTTTCCACCATAAAAACATGAAAGTTCACATAGCCAATGCATGAGATAAGGTTGAAGAAATTAATGTATCTGTTCTCATTCTCAATGAGAAATTCCATTAAAAAGTAGAAACTACCCAAGGTGTGATGAGATGTGGATGTTGTCTTGGAGGGGCTCACTTGTTAGCTAAATGATTTACTCCCACTCTCATGGGGTTCAAAATAGGAACTCCATAAAATACAAATTGTTTCCCATCATCTTGTAATAGGTTCTCTCTAAGCCCCCAGGACGTAGGAGGGCTTCTTGCCCTATGCTTCTCTCATACCCCGGGTAAACATTTATCTTGACTTAAAGAAAATTATGCAAAGTAAGACATTAGAGATTGGGCAGTGAGTAGGAAGATTTTACTGCCAAGCAGAGTCTATCTCTGGGGTTTATGATAAATATTGTTAAAATTTCTAGCCCATCCAGAGCTATACCTCCTCTACCTGGCCTGTATACCCCAGGGGATAATATTCCCTTGCCTTAATCATCCCGGAGCCAGGGGTCATAAAACTAGGAAACCCCCTAAAGCTTTAAAGCCCAAAGCCCACCAAAATTATTCAAACAAGCTAATCCTAAATTGTTCACCCTGACTTGCCTTTCCTGTGAACCCCAATACAGGCAGTGGCCCAAACCTTCCCTTGGCCCTGTCTTCTGCCTCTTGGCCACCCTGATGTCTTTCCCATGTGGCCTTGCGTGGTGAGCCTCCTGTCCCTAAGATCTGTAAGCACAATAAAAAAAAAAACAAAAACAACTTTTGGAGCCTTTCCTGTGTCTCCTCTTGTGGCCACACCTGACTGATCATCACACGAAAGAATGTAGAACAGGGGAGTTGAGGTCTGAGGGGGGGGAAGTGAGGTGGATCTTCTACAACAAAAGATGACAAACCGCATCCGAGGGGTGGAAGGAAAGCCAAGCCTCTGTGATGCTGCCCGGTTGCTTCCACCTGGGCGTGTGGCTTGGGTCCGCACGGGGCTGCCAGCGGAGGTGCAGCATCTAGCGCAGGACCAGAGCATCAGCTGCCTCTGTTGCAGACAAGGAGGTGCCAGGCTGGGATTATGCCACGCATAATCTGCAGGCCAGGTAGCCAGGCTAGGTAGCCAGGTCAGGGGATGCCACAACTTTCCACAGTATCACCTGCCACTCTTTCAGCCTCTTGTGACTGAGCTCATGGAGGGGAGAAACCATGCTTTACTTAGCTCCATAACCCATCCCCCTGCACAGGGCCTAGCACACAGAAAATACCCCACTCCCCCAGCGACGTTTGCTGAGCGCTTCCTTTGTGCGCGGCTCTGGCCTCACACTTGAGATGCGCTATCCTATCTCATCCTCACAAAGGTGCCTAGAGCACGACAGAGATGATAAGCGCATTGCCTAAGGTGACGCACCTGGTAAGTGGAAGAACAAAGATTTGAATCAGGAGTGGCTGACTCCTGAGACCAGGCTCCTAAACACCCACAACACTGAGGAGAAAGCACTCAGAAGCAATCTACAACTTCACCACGCGACGAGAGGCTGCTCTCTAGATGTCCGGGGCAGCTGTCGCTGGAGTTGATGTGGACCATAGGATTTGTGTTTCCATGGTTGCAGGCCTGCCAGAATTTCTGGGTAAAATAAAGCACAGAGATGAGAGCCTGAGCTTTTTTGTTCAATGGTAAATCCTGAGATAGTTATATTTGTATTTACTGGTCTCCTTTCTAAAGGGTATGAAGAGAGCTTGATGTCCAGCAGCAAGAAAATACACACATACAGCAACAGCAGCTGCATAGAACAGGAGCCCCAAGTGCACGATGTTTTCTTGGAGATAGTCCCTCGGGCTCAAGGTTTCTCATCTATAAAACAAGAGGATGTTGATTTTCACTGTGACTCTCCATCTGCGGACTGGCAACTGGTCAGTTTTGCGGCAAAGCCTGGGAGTCTGTATTTTCAAAGCTCACTTAGTGCTTCTAATGCTCAGCCTACGTTGGGAACCACTGGTCTGGGTGATCTCTTTGGTCCCTTCCTGACTGGATTACTCATTTCAAGGATTAAATCCCTGAGTCTTATCAGATGGGCGCTGGATGCTGTGAAATGTTTAGGAAATTTTTAATCAAGATTGGGGACAGGGACCAGGAAAGGTATCTGGAGAATGTGACAATACCAATTTACCCAATGAGCAGTATGAAAGACAGTGACTAGCTTTTATTTAATATAATGAACACCTGTTCCTTTTTCCTGCCTAGTTTTCATTTTCCTACTTTTGAAAAGAATACCTTGATATTCCTCTGAGAAATCACTCAATTCCTAACTCTTCATCCATGTGTTTTGGGTGGGGTTGACCCCACCCTGCTGCTGACCTCAGGGGTCATTCCTGGTTGGCTACCCTGGATGGGCATGGAACCAAGCTAGGAAGACGGGACTCAAACACAAGACTTCTGATGGCTCGGCTGCAAAGGTGGGACACTGTAATCGTGGAGCAGTTGGCAGCCCTCTTCCCTGATTGCACAGCAGAGAAAAAGGAAGCCAACAGGTAGATGGCAGACATCACAAATAAATCTTTGAAAGCACAAACTTTAAGATTTTGAACAATGATGAATTTTATTACACTAAGATTGAATTTTTGTCAATGCATGACACCATGGACATATTTAGTAGAAGACTGAGAAGATATTTGTGATATGAGAAGATATTTGTAATGTCAAAAAGAAGAAGGAGAAGAAGAAGAGGATTAATATCTTTTAGAATATGCAAGAAACACCTGTAAATCAAGAAGAAAAAGATTGCAAATGGGTGCATAATATGACTAGGAAATTTATAGAAAAGGAAACTCCAAAAGCTAACAAACTTATGATGAGCTTCTCAAAATCCTGAGAGAAGTTCAAATGAAAACAATCACATATTACTTTATACTCTTTAAGCTGGAAGAAAGTAGGAAGCTGGATGTTGCCAAGAGTGGGAAGGAATGTGAGAATACAGGGCCCCCCACGTGTTGCTGGTAGAAATGCCAGCCACGGCAGCTTTTTTTGGAGCAATTGAGCTCGACTTGGTCAATTCAGCTCTATAAACACCACAAACCCAGTGGCCCATCAATGCTGTTCCAGGGTCTACATACCAGTGCATTTCTCTCCCAAGTCCACAAAAGAACACGTGTAAGGATTTTCACAGAAATATTGTCTGTGATGGCAAGGAGTTGGAGCTACCCACCACAGGGAAAAGGAGTGAGGAAAATGTGGTAAATCCATGCCATAGATTATTATATAACAATCATAATAAATGGAGAAAAATAATATATATGTATAGATAACAAAATGAGAAAAGGAGAAAAGAGAGTAAGATCTACAACCACGTACCATTTGCACAAATTAAAAATACATGGACACAAAACAATGTATATTTTGAAAGGACATATCCAATAAAGTATATATATTAAACATATTAAAATGGATGCCCAAAGAAGATCCCCGATCCTATGGATGTTAAACAAAAAAAGCAAACAAATGAATACTGGATCATTTTGACAAGTGTGATAAGGGGGAAAAACAAACAAACAAAAACCCGAGTGCTAAAACAAAGAATAACAAGAGAAATTTACTTGACACAGGTTGGTCAGCACAGTCTTCTCTGAGGTCCTCTGCGATGTGACCGTGGAACAGTGTCTGGGTGAATAGTTCTGGGAAAGCAGCTGGATGCGGGGAAAACCTCGTGTACAGCTCTGAGGGAGGAAAGAGTTGATGTTTAAGGAAGTAAAAGAAGCCAGGGGACAGCGATCCAAAAGAAAAAGCGCCTTCCCTTGAGAGTTTCTGAGTTGGAGGGTGGTGTGGGGGAAGGTGGGAAATCAAAATAGGAACAGCCAGAGCACAGAGCGCAGGACTGGAGGCATCGGGGCGCGAGCATTTGGAGCACGAGCATTTGGAGCATGAGCAGGCTCAGGCTGGTCCCCCCGACAGCTCTGTGTTAATACCACATAACTAGCCTGAGCTGTAGAATCCATTCTCTTCAGTCTGCACAGCCACTAAAAAAGGCAGGAAAACACTGTCTAGGTAAATCTCCTTTCAGATTTGCAGCAATCAGAGTGCCTTTGGAAGAAAGAGGTCTGTGATTTTAATGTATGGCCCCGTGTGGAATTAATACGTTAACCTGCCCCTGAAGTGCTGCTTTAACCTCTGTACAGGTCAACAGTCTGAAGAAATGGTGGCTGTGTGGGTCGGTGGGTAAGAGCCCAAATCTGGGGATCTGATGCCTCGTCCTATTCACAGCGTAACCTCAGTCTGGTGCCTGATGTTCGGTAGGGACTCAATCATATCTGTGGAATTGATAAGTAGATATTAGACTTTCTTTAAAAGCAGAATTTTGAATGAAAAGGGTATGATATGGTATGGCTGGTTATACCTTTGCTAGCACACACACATACACACACACACACACACACACACACACACACGCGTGCATGCCAAAGCCATAGAGAAGAATAAAGATCAGAAGTAAGTACAAGAAACACATCAAAATGTTGATAGTGATTACAAATATTATGTGGTGGGTCTATGGATAAATTTAATTTGTATATTTTTTAATTTCTAATACTCTGTATTTTCTGGTGTATTTTATATATATTCTAATATATTTATGTAATTTCTAATTTTCTATTTTTTATGCAATTTTCTTTAACATAAAATTTTTTTAAAAATTGAAAAAAGTCAAAAGGGAAGAAAAAAATGCAGTTAAAAAATACACTGCCACTTCCTTCTAGGGGACGAACCATATTCATATGCTTTTGATGGTTAATGGTTTTATATACCTGTATCTATGTCATCGATAGCTCCAAAGGCCTGTGTTTAGATATGTGAAGACAGACCAGCGTGGCGTGGAAAGCTGTAATTCCTGTGTTTGAGTAAACAGCAAGAAATGTGGGTCTGCACCTGCGTCTAGAGAGACTGAGGTCCTGGCAGAGAGACAGCCCGAGCAAAGTAGCAGCAGGAGGAAGCCAAAGGGAAACATGACCACTGAGAAATTTCCCATGATGGAGATATTTTAAATTATTAAAAATGCCTGGCTTTCCATGTTAACTTCTGGTAATGAAACATCTCTTATGAGCCAGGCCATGTGCTTGGGCCAGGGCTATGGCATGAAAGGGAGATACAAGATCTCTGTTTTCCTGGACTTCTTGCCCTAGAGAGAAGGTAGGTAGTATTTATACGGCATTAAATAGGTGCCAAGTGCTGTTCTCAGTGCCTTGTGTGTATTAACTCCTTGAATCCCCACAACAACTTTATGAGTTCCTCATTGTACAGATGCAAGACTAAAGTACAAAACAGTTAACTTGCCTAAGATCCTTGAGCCTGTAAGTGGCCACGTTGGGTTAGAACCAACGTAGTCTGCGTCTAGCGTTGGTAAATAAATGTAGTTACCAGTTCCAGTGAACAGCAGGAAAGGAATATGGTGCAGAATGACTAGGCAGGATCCACTTTGGACAGATTGGTCCTGGAAGGCCTGTTTCAGAAGGTGATATTCAAGGTGAAAACTAAATGATGACAATGAGTCATTTCTAAGCTGGGGTGAATACTTTCCCATCATCCCCCCGCACGACAAGTTGTCTGGTCTTGGGGGTAATGGCACTTTGGAGAATAAAGGAGAGGGGTGGTGGCAAAAAGGTCCCCCAAAAGGAGTGACCAAAGAATCAAGGCCAGGGGATGGAGATGCCACTGACCAGGACTAGACATGAGACAGGCTCACTTTCCTCTAAAACACAGTGGAGGAAACTAATTCTCAAATTAGGACTCCAAGGACGGCATTCACATGGACAAATAGACAAAGGCAAGGAGTGGACACCAGGGTTGCATATTAGAGACAAGAGCTGGCAGGAAAAGAGAAGTTGTAATCCCTCCTCCAACCCTGTACAATTTATCTTTGGCACAATACTCCCAGGCCAGTTTCCTCAGAGGCATTATTGCAAATTGGCACAATACAAAGTGCTACAGAATTAACCAGGTTTCACGGTGTTCCAAATCCAGGCCCTCAATATACAACGAGCTTTCTAAAAGCAAGAAAATAAGCCTATTTTTAACAGAGGAGCATGCATAGTAACACTACCCATTCATGAATGATTGTTGCTAAGTGGAAAATTATTTCAACAACTTTTATTATTCAAAAATCATCAGGACTAAATAGCTACTGAGATGAAGCTTCGGCTGTCCAAATGAGACCCATTCCAAACTATTGCCTTGGACTTTCCGACTGCAAAAAATGCTTCTGGTGAATTTGATGTGTTTGCAGATGCATCTCCCTTGGTGTGTCAACCCTCTTGCTTCCAAACGAGCTGCTAAAGTTAGTGAGAAAAACCTGGTGAAATTTTCTGTTGGCTTCCCTTCCTGGGCTGCAGAGACCCCAGGCTCCATCATGCCCCTCCTCTCCCTCTTCCTATGTCCTCCCTTTGAACATTCACAGTTCCTTGGTGGCCTGGGTTAGATTGTACCAATGTGGCTATATGCTTTCTATTAAAACATTGTCTTTAATATTTGCAGTAATTCATTTGCTGCATTACAAATTACTCCAAAATGTAGTGACTTAAGAAAAACAAAATATTTATCTCAGAGATTTTGTGGGTCAGGAATTTGGGAGTGGCTCAGGTGAGTGGTTCTGTCTCAGTGTCTGTCAGGCTATTGCATTTAAGATGTTGGCTAAGACTGCAGTCATCTGAAGGCTCGACCGTGGCTGGAGGATTCACATCCAAGGTGGTTCACTCACGTGGCTGTTGGGAAAAGGCCTCTAACATCAATCGTTTAACCAAAGTGAGGGTTGTATGTTTCTGGCTGTATTTAAGATGATTCCAGGTGGCACACATTTTTATATTGTAATAGTTATGTATTTATTTTAATAAGTATTAAAAAATAACTAACAGAACCACTTATTTAATAGATAATCTTCCTTAGAGAAGGCTGAAATATATGAATTTAAAAAATATTAAGTGAATAAATAATAGAAATGGTGGCATACGATTACAATGAGAATTGTAAAGATGAAATGTAAATGACGTTTGGGAAGCACTGATCTAACATACATTGAAAATGATTACGGGGGTTGACAGTTCATAATATCTTTGTTTACTGTTATTATTCTTTTTATTATGCTCTCTTCTGTGGTAGCTGAGCCTGTGTTCTGCTTTACACATACCACTCCATGACTCTTTTCTTGTTCTAACCATGGAAACTCTTTTCTCCATTCTCTTTACTTGGGTAAATCCTATGGCTCCTTTAAGTATTGGATCATACATGATCTCATCTGAGAAGGAGGAATCTCCACTGCCTTTCCAATCCAGCCTTTCCAAGCATCCTCTTTATAACTCTATCCCTGCTCTTAGCACTGTGTACAGAAATTACATGATTTTGTGCCTCTCTCCTCTACTTTTCTGGAGCTCCTCAAGATAGGGACCATGCTTTATTCTTCTTTGCATCCCCAGCACTGAATACATTGTTGGCATAGAGAAGGTGCTCAATTAATGCTTACCTGACATGGATTATCATAGACTTAAAAAGAAATAAACACAATGTTTCTTCATGTTGACTCCTTAAAACTCGCTGCCTATCCAATGCACAGGGGCAATCATGAAAGAGCTTTTTAACTATTCCCTTTTATTCAAGAACCTAGTGGCTATTAAATATTTCTCAGCTTGTCAAACGTGGGAAAGACAAGAGATGAATATGTTGAGGAAAGTGTAGTATGTGTTCAGGCTCTAGAATGTACAAACTTCTATTTGTTGTGACTGGTAACCCGGTTTGAACTGATAACTTTTAATTAGAACAAAACCCTGGAAAAAAAAAGTCCCTCCCGCATGCAAATGCTTCCATCTGTGATCCTATTAAACATTCGCTAGTTCAGCACAGCCCTGCCAAACTGCCACATTATCTCTTCTTCTTGATAATTAACATTTGATCCAGCAACTGAGGAATGGCGGAACAAACATAGACTATGGAGCTCATTTGAAATAAACTGAGCATTAAATAAAACACAAGCCTGCAACTTCATTAAGGTCCTGAACAACTTGCCAGGACTCACTTTCTCCACCAGTGTGATGAATCACTAGACTATGAAGCTTCCATCAGGACAGGAAAGAAAAATATGCTGGGAAAGTGAAAAGATTTGGGTTCTGTCTCCAAGAGAAAAAGTGTGAGCCCCACTCTCTGTGGGAACCTGGGTACAGTGGGCATGCCAATGGAGGGGAGGCAGCCCCGCCTGAGAGTCCTGGCTTGGTGGTCTCTTGGGGCACCCGTGCCACTCACAGCAGTGGGCGGGGATGAGTAGGGGAGGAGAAGAGTCTGAATGAAGCAGAGATGGTGCTCTGGCCCTCTTTGTCCCTCCCCCTAGAAGGAGCCTAATCTCTGGCATCACACAGTTCCCTGGACCCAGCAGCCCCTACAGCTACTGCGGTGTGGGCAGGAGTTGGGAAATGTTTGTGTGGGGACAACTGACACAAAACTGAAGGGCTGAAGCTCCCTGAGGAGGACAATGGGTGGAGAAGCAATATGGTGCCAGCCATCTCTGCTCAGGTCTGTGCTGATGGGAAGTGACCACCAGGGGGCTGACAGCCTGGTGCTTTGTTTTGAAGAAGCTCCCAGTTCACTGGTGGCAGCAGCTTTGGGACTCATGAGGGTGGAAGAGCTCTCCGGCAGCTCTGGAGCCTGCTGGCTTGCAGAGATGTGAGGGGAGGGGAAACAAAACCCCCACCTACCCTCTTTGCAGGACTCCAAGGTTCCCAGGGGTTGATCTCTGTCAATATTTTGCTCCTTCGTGTTCTGCTTTGCAACCTCTTCCCGTGGAATCTCTGGTGGCTTCTGGCACTTTTACCTCATAATGACACCAGAACTATGCTTTTTTTTTTTCTTTCATCTAAAACTTTTCCTTCTTTCTGAGACAATCTGGAGACTGATGTCTCTAGTCAGCCATTTTCTTGGGTTCTAGCTCTAATTATCGTCTTGCGCAGTGCCTTGCACAAGGCAGTGAACCTACTTAGGCTTTAGCTTTCCCTCTGTAAATTAGGGGTTTGGACTACGTTCTTGTGGGGTCTCTCTAGGTCTAATGCATTATCTGTAATTTATTCATACATTCAATAAATATTTATTGAGCACCCACCATGTGCTAGGCACTGTTCTAGGTCTTCGT
>CAUYSK010051366.1:0-13551 GCA_963575035.1 Avahi laniger | reverse complement strand
TACTGGTTGTCATTACTTTGCTTGCTTCCTAGAATCAAGTCGCTGGGACTATAGGCATGCGCCACCATGCCCGGCTAATTTTTTCTATATATTTTTAGCTGTCCAATTAATTTCTTTCTATTTTTGGTAGAGACGGGGTCTTGCTCTTGCTCAGGCTGGTTTCGAACTCCTGAACTCAAACAATCCGCCCGCCTCGGCCTCCCAGAGAGCTAGGATTACAGGTGTGAGCCACCGCGCCCGGCCACTGATACAACTTTATTTTGACAATGGCTTCCCGCTTGTCCCAACACTGCTTACTGAATAATTCATTTTTTCTTTACGGATGTGCAATGTCACTGTGATAATAAACTAAATTCTCATTTGAACTTGAGCATATTATTCATGGAATCTGTATTCATTTCATTAATCAGTTTATTCATTTGCCAGCATCTCATTATAAGAAATAGCATAACTTTATACTGCATTTTAATATCTGGTAGGACTAGTATCATCCGTTACTCTTATATTTCAGAATTTTCTAGACATACTTGCATGTTTACTTTTTCATAGAAACTTGAAAATCAGTCTGGAATTGAAAATGACCATATTGGTATTTCTATTGAGACCACAATAATTTTTTTTTAAGACAAACTTGTCAACTAAGAGACTGCATTAAATTTATAAATTAATTTAGGGAGAATGGACTTTTTTATGATTATTAAGTCTTTCTATCCAATAATAAAGTTGGTATTTCCATTTCTTCAGGTTTTCTTTTGTGTCTTTTAGTAGCATTTTAAAGTTTTCTTCATATACACTTGAACATTTCTTGTTAAATTCATTCCTAGATAGTTTTTAGTTTCTTGTTATAAATGAGTATTTTCCTCATTTTGTTTTTAACATCTGTATATTTTTGTATCTTACTTTCATATCCATTAATTTTCTGAATTCTTTTGCCATGTATAATACTTTTTTAATTGATTATCTTTTTGTACAATCTGCAAATAATTCTTCCCATGCTTTCTCCATGTTTTCATTTATTTCTATATCCTGTTCTATTGCAATGGTTAGTACGTCCAAAATATTGTCAAATAATAGTGGGGACAGTGAATATCCTGGTCTTATTCCTGATTTGAATAGAAAGACTCCTAGGATTTCTCTATTCAGTATGATTCAGGTTGGTTAATCATTATGTTATTTTATTGAGTTAATATATTGTGAAAGCATCCATCAATAATATTTTGTTAAAAGTTATATAAAAATTTAAAAATGAATGTCAGATAATTAAGTGCCTTTTCAGCATGTATGGAAGTGATCATGATTTTTTTCCTTTCATCTATTAATGTGGTAAACTATAGTAATAGCTTTTTTCAGTATTGAAAAATAAATAGCTAATATTGGTTTTGTGTTTACTTTGTGCCAGGCACTGTTCTAAACACTTTACATGTGTTAATTCATTAAATCCTCTCAATACACTATAATTAACCCTATTTTACAAAGAAGAAAACTGAAGCACAGAGAAGTTAAATAATTATGTGTCCAAGGTCCTATGTCTGGTGAATACCAGAGCTGGGATTTGAACACAGGCAGTTTGGCTCTGGAATCTATGCTCTTATCAGTTACACTCAGCAGCCATCTTTGATTTCTGATCAGGAGGTAGCAGCATTCGCTTAATGTGTTGCTAGATTCTGTCTGCTAACAGTTTATTTAATTTTTTTGCCTTGATATTAATAGATAACTGTGGACTATAGTTTTTCTTTTTGTATGTGTGTATTATCTTTGTCGAGTTTTGGAAATGATATCTTGCTTAGCTTCAAAAACTAATTTGAAAGTTTTTGTTCTTTTACTGTAGCCTGGAACAGTTTAAGTAGTCCTGGAATTATCTTTTCTATAAAGATTTGGTAGCAGACATTCTTTGCACCTATGAAAGCATCTGATCCTGTTGCTTTTTGATAATGTATCAGATGGATTTTTGATAATGTATGCTATTTTTCTCTGATAATTGGTCATTTAGATTTTCTATAACTTCTATGGTTAGCTTTAATAATTTATGTTTTTCTAGAAAATCAACCATTTCATCCAGGTTTTCAGCTTTATTTTAGTAGAGCTGAGCAAAGAAGTATCTCAAAATTCTTTTAATTTTGTATATATCTATTATAATATATAAAAAAATTTCCCAATGTACTATTTTCATTTTGTATTAATGCATGTTCATTTTTTTTTCTTAATTATGTTAGCCAGCAGTTTTATTGTTTTGTTCTATTTTCAGAGAACGAGCCTGTGGATTTATTTGTTGGCTCTCCATTTTATTATACCATTTTCCTCTTTATCTGTGGTTACTTCCCCTACCCATTTCTAATTTTGTATATTTTGTTCCATCTTTTCACTTGACTAGGTTGGCTAACGATTTGTTATCTATTTTATTGTTTTCTTTGTTTATTTTTCCCAAGTACCATCTTTTGGGTATAGTTATTAGTTCCACTTTTTAAAAATTAATTCCTTTTGCCTTATTTAGATATATTTTATTATTATTTATATAACTTGCCTGATTGCTCATATTAATTAGTTTCATTCTTTTCTGTTTAGTAATGCTAGCTAGTAGAACTATACTATAAGAGGCAACACCCTAAAGATTGTGATACATAGTTCTTGCTATAAATATTTTCTAGACACTATATTTTATTTATTTATTTTTGAGATAGCGTCTAGCTCTGTCACCTGGGCTAGAGTGCTGTGGTGACAGCCTACCTCACAGGAACCTCCAACTACTGGGCTTGAGTGATCCTCCTGCCTTAGCCTCCCTCCTGAGTAGTTGGACTTACAGGTACGTGCTACAACGCTTGGCTAATTTTTCTATTTTTTAGTTTTCTGGTTAATTTTTTCTATTTTTAGTGGAGACAAGGTCTCGCTCTTGCTCAGGCTGGTCTCAAACTCCTGAGCTCAAGTGATCCTCTTGCCTCAGCCTCCTAGAGTGCTAGGATTACAGGTGTGAGCTATCGTGCCCAGCCAAGACACTGTATTTTAAATTTTGTTTTAATTTTCTCTATGGACCAAGAGTTAAGAGAGAGCTTCTCAATTTCCAGGTGGTTAAGATTTTTTGTCTTTGATTAAAAAATTAGTTTTCAGTTTAAATGCATTGAAACCAGAGATTGTGATATGTAATATTTCTATTTTTTGAAATATATTGAGATTTTCCTTTGCGGTCCAACCTTCATAAATATGGTTATTTTATCAATATTTCTAGGACAATTAAATAATAGGCATATTTTTTATATTCAGGGCATAGAGGTATAGCTATATACAGACATAGATAACTACAGATATGTACACAAGTGTGTGCCCACACACTCCACCATATTAACTATGGGATTTAGATTTTACTTAATTTTTGTCTACTTGATTTGTCACGGGCTGAAAAAAGTGATTTAAATTTTCTCTCTGTATTTATTGCAGTTTTTCTTTTATGCGTTTTGAAGTAATGCTATTTGCTGCATGAAAATTCACTAAATTGTGTGTTTATCATTGCAAAGTATTTGTCTTTGTTTTGCAGAGCATTTTTTTGTTATTTTGAATTTAACTTTGGCTGGTCTTAATATCATGAGCCTTTCTATTTTTTGCTTGCACTTCATTTCCACGTCTTTGCACATCCTTTTACTTGCAACCTTTCCAAGTAATTTTGTTATAGATGCATTTCTTGAATGTGTTATATGGCTGCATTTTAATTTTTAACATCAATTTGCGAGTATTTTTCTTTTAAATAGGAGAGTTTTCTCATTTACATGTACTGATTGACTATCGTTTATCTTAGTTCTAGCATATTATTTTATAATTTATTATTTTACTCTCTCTTTTTATCTTTTGCTATAAAGATATAGCTTAGGTTTTCTTGCTCTATGCTCTGTGCTGAGTGAATGTACTTACCTTCTACTAATTTTTAAAGTTGACATTATGTTTTTTGTTATTCTAATGATATGCCAGTAACTTTTAATAATATATTGAACTCTTCTTGATTTGTCACTTTCAAACAGTATATTTTAACCCCCTGCTATGGAAAATGAGGCAGATTAACAAGACTTCCTCTTGCTCCCCACACCTTGCTGCCTGAGTATCATCCCTCTCACCTCTGTTATCCTCCATCCTCATCACTGGTTCAGTTCTCTGTGACACTGATCACAATGTGTAAGGGTGCTACTTCTTTGTTCACTTGTTTGTTCTTTAACTCCCCTGCTGGATTCTAAAAGACTTGAGGCCCAGGCCTTTTTATGCTTTTGTGTGATCAAGAAGAGGTGACACAATGACAGAGTGTGAGTGAGCTTGTAAGGGACTTTTGAGATCATCTCACTCTAGCTCTCACTTTACAAGTGAAGAAACCAGCCTCCAGGGGGTAGAGACACCGGCCCTACTTCACAGAGCTGGTGAATGACATCACAGAGCTAACCAACTTAGAGCAGTTCCTCCCAAGCTTGTTCCATAGCTCCAGGCTCCCTCAAAGTGCTTACATCTTAGTACCAAGGGAGGCTCCACACTTACCGATGTGGACAGTATTTTTTTAGTAATTTTGATTGCTGTCACTCAGTACCTTTTAAATGACATGATATTTCAAAATAGCTCCATTATAATATACAATTTAAAAGAATCATTGTTTCATATGTCCACAGTAACCTTGTAACTCTTTACAGATATGTTCTGAGTCTCTTGATATTTCTCGATGGAGGAAGCCTGAGAGGAAGAACACCCCCATTGTAAGTTGGGAACCAAGATTCTAATAAGTGACACACTCAAAGTCACTTAGAATGGCAAGAATTGATTCCAGAAAAGAATCTCTGTTTCCTGGCAACCAGCTCAGTACTCCCGGAAGGGCACTTTGAAGGAAAGTTCAATCAATGGAAGGGTCAAATGTTTTCTTTTTCAAACATCCATTTTGCATGTAATGGTTGCTCTGTGCAGACATTGCAGGGTGTTCTGTTCATGAGATCTAGGGTCCTTCCGTGCAAATGCATGTGCTGTGGGTAAGAAATTACTTCAACTGAGTGTATTGGCATTTCTTAGCACATATGACTTCAAAGAAAATTATTGCAATAAGAGCTTTGTCCGGTAAAACACCACTGTATAGATTACATAGTGACATATATAGGGTCAGAGAGACATCCAAGAAAAGCTCAGGACAGATCTTGCCAATTCCAAAGACCAGCCTTCACAATGGGTCGGTAAATCTTTTTCCTGACCCCAAAGCCACCTGTTTGGACCTGATAATCTTCCAGTCTGACTGAATTCCCACTGGTGGAAATGTATAGGGTAGAGAAAGGATGCGGGGGTCAGACAGAACTCTTGGTTTGACCTTGGGCTTCTGCATGGCCTTGAGAAAGGTCCTTACCATGGCCAAGCCTTGATGCCTTTAGATGTCAACAGAGAGTAATAATATTATTTTAGAAGGTTGTTGTGATCCTTTAGTAGAAATGTTATGCAGGAATCTGCTGCTTGGTATGTACATAAGTCTCCGCCTGACCACAACACGTAAGTTGTCAAAGATTGGCCTGGAGGTCTGGACCAAATTGAAAACAGTACTAGCCAATGCTATATCATCATCTGTGCTCAAGTAGAAACTCAGGTCAGTTTCTCTGTCAGCGCTCAAAACTCTGTATTAAGTATATATAATAACTCCTTAGGACTTAGATACATGGGTTTCCAGTTAATAGAAGAAAAACTGGAGTCATCAAGAAGTAAGGTGAAAAAACCACAAGCTATCCAAGCCACTGGTCAGCTCTATGGATAAGCAGCTATCACGAGGAGCACTGTGGTACCCTGGGGACCAGCTGTGGGGTAGGAGGGGTGCCATAGATCTCTGGAGCCTTGGTGCTCTGGAGGGCTCTCTGTTTCTGACTTATATGAGACATTTCCTTGAATTTCCAGTTGTCATACTGCAGACATTCATTCCCCTATTCATAATCATTATTACCTCGTGTGCTAGCAACAATGCGTTAGAGGGAATAGGGCAGTCTTTTGTAAGACAGGCCAATGAGGAGTAACCCCAATAGAAACAGTGGATTGCCATTTCTTAGTCAACAGGTATGTTATTGGGCACTTACGGTGTGCCGGATGGTGTGAGTGCGAGGTGGTAGGGATGCCATTGGCGAGTCAGACCCAACCTGCGCAGTGGGAGAGCTACAAATAACTGGAAAAGACTCTGTGGCACTAACCTTGGCCAAGTTAACCTGGGCCTCAGTTTCCTGATGTATAAAACAAGGAGACCTGCACCAGGTGATTCCTCAAGGTCCATTTTAATTCTCTGATTCATGTTTATAAGAAACTTTACCTTGAGTTCCTAAAAGAAATAACTAAAGGATAGAGAGGTATGATAAGAAACATTTAAAATGATTTTACAACATCTTAATTTCCTTTGTAAAAGGTTTAGACTGAGCTAATAATGATGGCTTCATCCAAGAAGCCAATTTTAGCTCAGCATTTAGGAGTCATTGCGGTAGAGTCCCCCAGAGCCTCAGCTGTTCTTTCTTTTTTGTCCCTTTTGCTCCTTCTGGCCTGCTGCTGCCCAGAGGTTTCCATGTGGATGTTTTTCCTTCTCTTGCTGCCTGCTGGTTCCTCCATATTGTTTACTGCCTGTGTTAATTCACTTTTATTTGACCCTTAGCATCATCCATCAAATTCTCGCGTGTCATTAGCATATCATTGTTTTAGTAGCGGCTCTGCACCTTCCATCCATCTCTGCCCCAAATTCCTATAATTCTGCCGTTTCTCCCTCCTCATCATCTGGCTCTGGCAAGGAAGGGGTGATATTAGCATTTAGAGGTCTTCTCCATCCATCCCCATTTTTCTTCCCAAAATCTCATTTTTCGACACTGAACAAAGTGATAATGCAGTAGACACTGTTGTGCTGTAGTAACAAAACTGGGACTTTGCTTGTTAAAGAAATGGAGTTTCAAGTCATAACAAATTGGAACTTTTCTCTTGAAAACTTATTACATTCAATTAAGTCGTACGTAAGCTAGGCTTACAGTCTAGGATTTGTATTGCTGTAATTAGCAGATGAAATAAAGATGATAAAACATACTGAAGAGGGAAATGCCACCTGAGAATATATTAGAAGTGTTCATTCTAAACATTTCAATGGTTTTTTGCCCCATCAGCCTCTTTGTAATTAAAAGTACAAGCTAAATGAATCTAAAGAATATGATAAAAGTTGAGGATATTTTAAAAGACCCGATTTGAGGTCATTATTAGTCATTCTGAGGTTTTCCTGGAGCCTTCTGATCCATTTGTTCATCTGTCCATTCAACAGCAGGGTCTGGTAAGGGATATAAAAATAGGAAAACAAGTAAACACACAAACGAACACATTAATTTCAAAGTGTGGTAAGTGCTATGAAGAATGGTGGCACGGGGGGATGGCAGGAATGACAGGGGCATGTCAGGGTACTAATAATAGTGTCTGAGGAGGTGACATTGGGGAGGAAATCCAGTGAGGAGGAGGAGCTGGTCATGCAGATACCCAACAAAGAGTGTTTTGAGGAGGAAATATTAATGTTTCTTAAACGGAAAAAGAACTTTTAACCCAGATGCATGTTTTCTGAGAGGGCTTTAAGAAGATGAGAGAAATGACCAGTCAGAAGACAGTTCCATAAACCAAGCTCTAGCTGAGGGAATACCAGTCCTTATAGCAGGAGATGTCTCTGATGTCCATTCCTCCTTGCTTGCCCTACTCAGCTGTGCTGACCTCCTTGCTCTTCCTGGACCGTTCCAGGCATGCTCACACCTCAGGGCCTTTGTATGTACTGTTCTTTAGTCTGGAATGCTCTTCCCTCAAAGAGTCTCTTGTCTTTGCCCTCTCCCTTCCTTTGGGTCTTTGGTTAAACATCATCTTTTCACTGAGCCCTTCCATTCAAATGTAACACCCTGCTCCCATTTGGGCTTTATTTTCTCACCAGTAAAACTCATCATCACTTTACATGATACATATTTTAGTCATTATTCTGTTCAGTGTCCATCCCTCCCTCCTCTAGAATGTAAGCTCCATGAGGGTAGAGAATTTTTATTTTTGTTTAGTGCTTTATCTCTGCGGTGTAGAAGAATGCCTAGCACATAGTAGGTGTTCTCTCTCTATCTGTTGAGTCAATGAATGAATAAATGAATGGTCATATTTGCAGGACTAAGTCCCTAGTATCATAAAAGAAAATTATTATACTTTAGGCTAAATATGGTAAATGGAATATGTGTGTTTATCTCTGTTCCCTTCAGAAACCCCTCTAAAAGGATATAAAAGGCATAAACTCACAAGGACTATGAGAACAAGAGTGGAGATAGCAGCAGACAAGAGATTTCAACAGAATTTTGATGGTTGATAATCTTAACTATTTTACCAAGCTGGGAAAAGCTGAGATAGGTCCACAAGGGAGAAGCCAATTGGAAAGAAGCTGTTTGTGCTACGGATCCCTAGAAAGGCTGAGGATTTGGAGGCATCTAGTACCTCCCATGCACCTTTCTCAGGAAGCTACTAGAGGATGTACTCCACCACAACAGAGGAGGAATCAAGAAAAAGACCTAGGACTGGGGAGACAGGGATCCAACACAGGAGAGAGGTAAAGGAAATTTCAAGGATGAGAGTGAAGCGAAGCCCCAGCCTGACAGATGGTTAATAGGCCTAGGGAGTGAGCAGTCCAGATGGCAACAGGGGGGACAAAAGACTCCAAGGTTGATGTCTTAAAGAAGTAGAAGCAGCAGATGATAGACAATCTCGTGTATTTGAACATACTGAGAAGACATTTTATAGCTCTGTCAGAGGAGGATTTAGTTAGTTCAATTAGTTATACACATGAGAAGACACAGCAATTATTATCTCCAGGGAAAAGAAAAAGCTATGCAGAAAAGGAAATGGAATTATAGTCTACAGCTATGACTTCACTGTGAATAATATTTATTTACTCATCATAACACTATATTGGGAGGTTGAGGGGGAGGGCAAGCGTTTGATGTGTGTGGGGAGATGACAGTACAAGAAAATAAAACCAGTATCTTCCATAGTTGGGCATCAATAGACACTATCTAAAACTGAAAAATAAAAAAAAGCAATAGACACATATTATTCAGAACTATGCAGGTAGAAACAAAAAGAAATGGCTAAAAATTGAAAGTGGCGACCTTTGGCAAGCCGGATTTAGGGTAGGGAAGAGTATGACAGGGACTGTAGTCTTTCACTATGAGCCCTGCAAGCCTTGGCTTTCTAAGCTATATGCATGTTATTCTGATATAAATAAAAAAATGAAATTAACAAGAGGAATTTATGTTTTTGTTATTCACCTCAAGAGAAAGATATTGAATATGAGTTCATCTTTTAATGCCCATACATAGAAGATATTTGATAAATGATGAATGAATGAATGAATGAATAAGAGCTGTCACGAACTTATTTAGAGTTCAGAACATATCGCAGACAGCGGGAGGAATGATGAGAAATTCTGCATCAGAAAACGATTTAAGGAAGCCCAAAAAAGACATGCAATTGTGTGCCCCACTACAGTGGAGCCCTTGGGTTTCTGCTCAGTTTAACCTATTATACAGTGTAAGGCTGGCGAAAATTGCTCATTTCCATAGAGCTGACTCCGCAGATTTAAAAAGTCCTGAATGGGAAATAAATATGCTGCTCTTAATAAATGTCTAGTTAAGGTATAGTTAATATAGTTAAATTGGAAGAGTATAAATGATATATTTTAATAGCATTCAGAGCACATTTCAGGATTGAGATAAATGTAAACTTTTAAAAAATTCTAACACCCTCTAAACACATCGCCTTATCATAGTAAATGATAAATTACTAAAGAAAAATGTTATTCTGCAATGTTTTGAAGATTAAGTAGAGTATGAGTGAAATTAACATTGTGTGTAAGTGAAGCTGTGACTATATCATGTCAGGGTGGTAATAAAATTGCAAAGGGGAGAGAATTAGAGTTTTATGCCACAGAAATGGAAGTAGTTTTCATTTTAATTGTTTTTCTTTAAATGGATTGTTTCTGTAATATACTATATTCTTTCCAGTTCACAGATGTTCAGGAGGGATAAAAGAGTTATAAAATATTCTAATGTGAGCCTTTAAAATAGCTTTTTTGGAACAGAAAAAGAACAGCCTAAAGAATTCAGAATTTTTAGAGTACAATAAAGCATTCATATTGCGAATTTAGTGGTTCGCATTCTGCGATATGGAAAAACAAATGGCCTTTTAACATTTATGCCATTGCCGGCCTGTTAGTCAGATAAATCAGTTTCATTTATGATTTTCTTTTTTTTAAAAGTCAGGTATCTCCCATTCGCTTTGTCTCCTTTCCCGCTAGCAGTTCTTTCTTCCTGGCGATAGAAAAGTCCACCCTTTATCACCTAAATGTCGCTCTGGGCTTGGCCAAGCTGCCCTGGCTGGATGACTGTGTTGTGCCAGCGTCAGAAGCTCCCAGCTGTCCCTCTGCCACTGGTCAGAGTCCCCCCACCCGCTCCCACTCTCCGAACAGGCCCTACCTGGCTACTCAGAAGCTCAGCTATGGTAGCAGAACAAGGTGCTGCGCTCCCTATACCTTCTGCATCTAGTGTTTTTTTTCTCCTCCTCCCCTTCATATTTTCCTTTAGGAAGCCGTTATTTTGTCATGATTCTTTCTAAAGCTACTTTTGTCCTTTGTACTGTGTTCAGAGGCTCCTATTTATCCCCACAGCTGATCTTCTGTTACCATCCCTGCTGCTTTTTTCCTCCTGGGTACACGGTTGGAGCTTAATAGACATCCCGAGAAATGGGAACCGCTGCCCGGGAGTGTTTAGAATTCTGTTGGATGCTAGCGCGGGAATTAAAATGCCGCTTTGCTCACTCACTCAGTCAACAACAGCAGGAAATATTTACTGAGCGCCTCCTGTGTAACAGGTGCTGTGCTAGTTTGCAAGATTGAACAAGATAAATATGGGCTCTGCCCTTAGCACATTTACAATCTGGTGAGCAAAACATCCATTAAGCAAACCACTGAAATGAATTCATCAATGAATCTGTTCATTTCAAGTATACTAAGTGCCAGGAGAAAGACCTATAGGGCAATATATGAGCATAGAACTGGGGTGTCTGCCCTAATTTGAGGAGTTAGGAAAAGCTTCCTTGAGAAAGTGACTCTTAACTAAAGAGCTGAAGAATAAGTAGGCGGCAGCCAGGGCCAGAGTAGAACATTCTCCATAGAAGGAGCCTCGAGAGCAAAGGCCCTGAGGCAGGAGAGAGTGTGGGAGTTCGAGAAACTGAGAAACGGCCAAGGAGGCAGGAGTATTGGAAGGAGACCTTCAGGCTGAGGCTGGAGGAGACGGATTATGGAGGCCTGGTATGTGAGGGGCGTTGGGGACTTACACGGGAGCATGACGGCATCAGGTTTGCACTCTGACGACATGGATGCTGTACCTGAGTGTGCATGCGGGTACCTACTCCAGTTCTCTCCCACGTCCGAGGTAAACCTGTACTCCAAGATTCCCTGGGTTACCCTGTGGCTTCCCATGACACTGCCACAGTGTCACACTGGGGGAGTCGGAGGGAGAGGGGTAGGCACACACCCCTTGAGAAGCACAACTGTGAGAGATACATGCTGCCTTGATCAGAAGACTTTCCAGATTTTTCTTTGGGCATTTCTCTCGTTTCTCCATGTCCCATCAATGCTTGTTTAATCTTGCCTCCGCTTTCCTGAAGAGCCTGACCTCTGATACCACTTGGAGGTGGAACAGCAAACACTAAATAAAGAGCAAAGGCAAGCAGGACCTCATTCTTGCTTACTGCGAGGGTCGTATCATTGAATGGAAAACGAAGCTGCATTTGAGGTATAGGGAACAGTGTGTAAACGTGAATGGAAAATCCAGCCACTAACTACATTTTAAAAATTATCGACAAGAAAAGGATCAATGTTAGAATGAGACGTTAAAGGAAAACAGATACCAGAGTTTCCACTTCCCGCACCGGAAAGCTGTGTTTGCTTTGGTTTTGAAATTCCCTAAGTCAAGCCAGAAGGTTAGGATGACCTTGCCCCCCTGGCCTCCTCCCCACAACCTAATAAAAATATTTTTTTTCTGTGGGAAGCAACACCATTTGGTGATATTTTATTTTGTATCAGCTATTTAGAGGAATAAGTTATTCTACTTAGCATTCCAGGTCTAGCTTTCAGCCTCAGGATATTTTCTAGTTTTTTCCTTGTAATTCCGCACTTGATTTCACTGGACAAAAATGCTTTCTGAGTATAAGAGCAAATTCCATCTTCCCGCCCTCTCTTCCATCCTAATTTCCTTTCTTCCTCTCTTCCTTCCTCCCTTTATTTCTTCCTTCCCTCTTTCCCTCCATCCATCAATAAATATTTTTTATGACATTCAAAGCACTAACTTCAAAATCAAATTTGTGTGAAATAAACAGTTTTGATAATAATCTCAGCATGGCCGTAAAATGACTCCCTATTTACTGGTGACCCAATTCCGCCTGGTCAAGTCAGATGAAATCTTGGTCATGTAGATTTTGAGGCCACAAACCCTGTCCAGCACGTTTATTTTGATTCACCTGGGTCTTCTCTATTTGTGTGCCTTCTTTGCAGATGTGTGAGGAAAGATCGAACTTTCATGAGTGTGGGGGCTCTAGTATTTTCTGCAAAAAATGGTGACAACACAGCTGTATACAATAGAACTCAAAGAAAACCTAGGCCCGTGAGTCAGAGCTGACAAGCCCTGCAGAGAGTGGGGTGTGCACACACAGGTCAGCGAAGGGGAGTCCACAAGAAGAGAAGGAAACAGCAGGAGCCTGGGAGGTTGGCTTACCCGACACTCAACACTGCTTGCCTGGGCAACGTTGCCTCCCTGACCCGGCAGCGGACGTGCCGAGGACATCACACTTCTCCCTCTGACCCTATTCGTTTGCACATCTGGCCACCCACTACGCATTCAGCAAACATTTATCGAACACCTCACATGGACACAACATGGAGACCATTGTTCATCGTTTCACTCCTCGAGGAACGTGAAGTCTAGTGGGAGGGAAATAAATAGACCATGGGACACAGTCAATGGCAGAGTAAATAGAAAAGGTGCTTTAACATGGGGACACTTACAGGCTCACAGAGAGAAAGAGAGAATTAATTCTGGCTGAGTCTGAGATTCCAATACGAGAACTTGATATTTAGTCATGTGACAAGGTCATGTAACGTACATGTAGGGTGTCTGATAACTCTTCACGTCAAAGAAGCCTAATGTATGAAAATTTAATCTCAGAAAAATTAGGTGGGACTGTTACATTATAATCAGGTGTTTTACAAAAAAATTTTTAAATTAACAAGTGTGTCTTATGTTAATATAACATAACAATATTAACTAATTAACAAGACACAAACTTAGATGAAGGATTTTCAAAATGTTAACGTGAAAATATGGTTCAGGCCGGGTGCGGTGGCTCACACCTGTAATCCTAGCACTCTGGGAGGCCGAGGCAGGCGGATTGTTTGAGCTCAGGAGTTCGAGACCAGCCTGAGCAAGAGTGAGACCCCTTCTCTACTAAAAATAGAAAGAAATTAATCAGACAACTAAA
>CAUYSK010051364.1:0-23681 GCA_963575035.1 Avahi laniger | reverse complement strand
TCGAACTCCTGAGCTCAAACAATCCTCCCGCCTCGCCCTCCCAGAGTGCTAGGTTTACAGTGGTGAGCCACCATGCCTGGCTGAGAACACACTTTCTGATTTCAAAACTTACTACAGGCGGGAGGATTGTTTGAGCTCAGGAGTTCGAGACCAGCCTGAGCAAAAGCGAGACCCCGTCTCTACTTAAAATAGAAAAATTAGCTGGGCATCATGGCATGCACCTTTAGTCCCAGCTACTCAGGAGGCTGAGGCAGGAGGATGGCTTGAACCCAGGAGTTTGAGGCTCAGTGAGCGATAATGACGCCACTGCCGTCTAGCCCGGGGCAACAGACTGAGACTCTGTCTCAAAAAAGAAAATGTGTTCTCCAACTTTATTCTTTTTTAAGATTGTTTTGGCTATTCAGGGTCTCTTGAATTTTTATATAAATTTTAAGATCAGCTTATCAATTTCCACAAAAATAGGCAGCTGCAATTTTGATAGGGATTGCACAGAATCTGCCAATCAATTTGGAGAGTATTGCCATCTTAACAAAATTAAATCTTCTGACCCATGAATATGGGATGTATTCCCACTTATTAGGTATTTTTTTCCTACTCTCCTCACCCCTTGCCTAATCTTATTAGGTCTTTAATTTCTTTCTGTATTGTTTTGTATTTTTCAGTGTTTAAGTCTTACACTTCTTTTGTTAAACTTCTTTCTAAGAGGCCAGACGTGGTGGTACATGCCTGTAGTCCCAGCTACTCAGAGGCTGAGGCCCAGGTGGGGGACGGGGGAAAAACCAGATGTAGTAGCATGTTCCTTTAATACTAGCTACTTGGGAGGCTGAGGTGGGAGATCATTTGAGTGCAGGAGTTTGAGACCAGCCTGGGCAACATAGCAAGACCTCATCTCTAAGAAAAAATATGAATAAAAAAAATTTTTAAACAGGGTCTCACTGTGCTGCCCAGGCTGGAATGCAGTGGGATCATAGCACACTACAGTCTCCAGCTCCTGGGCTCAAGTGATCTTCCAGCCTCAGTCTCAGGGTCTCAAAAAGATATTTGTATACTTATGTTCATAGCAGCATTATTCACAATAGTCAAAAGATGGAAGTAACCAAAATGTCCATCAATGAACGATTGGATAAACACAGTGGAAGTTATTCAGCCTTAAAAATAAGGGAAATCTGACACATGCTACAACATGGATGAGCCTTGAAGACACTATGCTAAGTGAAGTAAGCCAGTCACAAAAAAGACAAATACTGTATTATTTCAGTTGTAGGAGATATCTAGAGTAGTCAAACTTACAGAAACAAAGTAAAATCGTGGTTGCCAAGGACTGGGAGATGGGGAGGTGTTGTTTGATGAGTACAGAGTTTTACAAGATGAAAAAGTTCTGGAGATTGGTTGCACAGCAGTGTTAATATACTTAACACTATGGAACTGTACACTTAAAAATGGTTAAGTTGGTACATTTTATGTGTATTTTGTCACAATCTTTAAATAAGAAATACATTCAAGAAACCGAAAATATGGCCAGGCACAGTGGCTCACGCCTGTACTCCTAGCACTCTGGGAGGCCGAAGAGGGCAGATTGTTTGAGCTCAGGAGTTCGAGACCAGCCTGAGCAAGAGCGAGACCCCATCTCTACTAAAAATAGAAAGAAATTATCTGGACAACTAAAAATATATAAAAAAAAAATTAGCTGGGCGTGGTGGCGCATGCCTGTAGTCCCAGCTACTCGGGAGGCTGAGACAGAAGGATCACTTGAGCCCAGAAGTGTGAGGTTGCTGTGAGCTAGGCTGACGCCACAGCACTCACTCTAGCCAGGGCAACAGAGTGAGACTCTGTCTCAAAAAAAAAAAAAAAAAAAAAGAAATTTTGATAAGTTGTATTTTCATTTTGATGTCCAATATAAGTGAATCAAACTCATTATTTTAAATTAAATACATTTCTTTAAATAGAATACAGAAGCTTCTAAACTTGACACATAGAAGACTTAACAAAAACGCATGTCTGAAATATCTCAAGTGATATTTTTCTGAGTTTTCTGTGGTAATTTTGGATGTGTTATGTACTTCCTAACATTGGAACCATAGTTCAAAGCCACCTATGGACCCATTTCATCATCATACTCATTCCTGTCCCTCAAGAACAACTGTTCACAAATACCGCTGGCAAAATATTATTACATGAATAATAATGTTGCATGTTTTCTCTCTGATCCCACAACAATGAAGGCTCTTGATAAAGGAGAAGTAAAATAATAAACTCCTTAGAGTATCAGAAATGGAGTGTCTTATTTGTTTAGTTTTTGATTTTTCATTTATAAAATGCATAAAAAGAGAAGACTAAAGAAAACTAGGTATGGCAGTTAAGAATCATCTTCGGCGCTGTCTCTGATGGGGTAGCTGTCTATAGCATGGTGTTGAGGAAGATTCTGAGGCTGGGTCTTTGAGGGAACGGGGGATTTGAGTAGCAATGCTTGTTACGAGAGCAGTGAGATGACAACATACAAGCAAGATATTGGGTGAGCCTTAGCAAAGCCACTCTATCTTTTTTAATTCTATTAAAATAATAATTCTAATTTATAATGCTTAATAGCGATTGAAAAAACAAAGGTGATATGAAAAGTATTTATCGAAAACACTATAGAAAAGCCAATTTAATATTTCTTGGAAAATTTTATAGATTAAATGTTGCAATAAATGAGTCAAAGGGGGTTAAGCATTCTAAATAGTTTCACATTGCTTTGGAAAACGGTTTTTCTATGATTTAACTGGCTGTATGTAAAATGAGAACAGCATTTGTTATTTGTAAGTCTTTGGCCCATAACTGCTTTACTTGAAAAGAGTGCCAAAATTTACTGGTATGATTTTGCCAATCTGATAAAGAATAAAAATCCCTCTAAAACACACACTGAATGCAGAAGGAACAATGGATTTGTTTGGCAGAGATGGTTCTTAAAAATAACTTCATAGAATAAAGGAAAAAGTGATTCATGAGAATCAAAATTTCACAAAAACGATTTACAATATTCACTTGTGTGACTGTGACAGGTATGCAAAATAAAAACTTTCTGTGATAGGCAGAGACATTGTTTTTCATGCTTTCATAGTCACTGAAACTCTACTTGCACAAGGTAGAGACTTGCAAAATGACTCAAGACACTGGCCTTCAACGTGTTTGAGTTCCACTATGTGCCTGAAATTCACACTCCTTATCGAAGTCTTCATTTAGAGAATAGTGTTCAGCTTGGCATGAAACAAAAGCAACAGCTCTTGGAAACATTTTCATCACTTATCCTCAAGTGAAGAAGTAAAGTTGTTTCTTTTTTGTTTTTGTTTTGGTGTTGGTTAGTTTTCATTTTTTATGTTTGTTTTTTTGTTCCAAGCTACCAATCAAGAATTTTGCATTCTGGGATATATAAGTAGGGCAGAAGACAGATAAAGCAGTTCTCAGTTCAGGTTGAGTGTTAAAATCACCTGAGGGCAGGGCACAGTGGCTTATGCCTGTAATCCTAGCACTCTGGGATGTTGAGGCAGGAGGACTGTTTGAGCTCAGGAGTTCAAGATCAGACTAAGCAAGAGCAAGACCTTCGTCTCTACTAAAAAGAGAAAAATTAGCCAGGCATCATAGCATGTGCCTATAGTCCCAGCTACTAGGGAGGTTGAGGCAGGAGGATCACTTCGGCCCAGGAATTTGAGTTCGCAGTGTGCTATGATGACGTCACTGCACTCTTCCTGGGCGACAAAGCCAGACTATCTCAAACATAAATTAAAATTAAAAATAAAAATAAAATCACTTGGGGAGCTCTTTTAAATATGTGACTAATCAGAATCCACATCCATATATTATGAATTAATTTAACTGATGTTGATGCTGAGGCATCATATTTTTTAAAGGGTACTCCAGGTTACAAATCAATATCATCCAGCAAAAGCTGTCATAATTTTAAAAAGTCACTCATTTGGGTTGCTAGAAACATTAAAGAAAGTGGGAATTCAATGTTTGTTGTTGTTTCTGTTGTTTTAATTATCCCTATTGCAGCTTTGGTGAAGTTATTCTACTTTTGGTAAGCCTGTATTTATAAAAGGAATACCTACAAAATCAGATTAAAAAATCATGCACTGGAAAAGAGAATTTATAGGTAAAAATCAATCTTGTCTGCCACCCTCACCCTTTTAACATCTAACCCCCAACATCCACGGCCCCATTACTATGTATCCTTTAATGACTTCAACTTTGAGATGAACTCATTCCATATTCTACTGCCCTAGAGAACAGAAAGCTTCCTACGAAAAGACAGTATGGATAAATTTAAAGTGGAATCAATAGTTATTTGTTTCTGCAATTTTCCCAAAGAACAGCATAAATACTGATAAAAATTAGTTATTACACTTAGTAAATTCCTTCAAAACTTACATCTATTCTCCCAATATAGGAAGTCAGTTTATCTAATTACCTTGAACAAAGAGCTACATCATCCTGTTATATTGATCAGAATGATTCGTTATTCAGAAATCACACATCTCATTAGACATTAGTAAACATTATTAAATATTGTGTGTGGATTAGTAACATCTGCTTCTTAAATTTCCAAGTCAAAATTATTAATATATTTTAATATGATGTTGAACTTTGATGCTTGGGTCGATTTATTCTTTACCTAGAATGCTGATCTACTTGGAAAAAAAGAGATTTCAGTCCTATCAACAGGTTCTCTTGAAGAAACACCTTCAACACTAACCACATACAAATTTTTCCAGGTAGGTATTTTGGTAAAAAAAGCATCTACCATCTGCTGATTAGATTTGTAAGGATACAGATTTACATTTAATCAATAGCAACCTCCCCCTACCGAGAATATAATCTCAAAATGCCTATTAACCAAGTTTTATCTAACTCCCAGTAATACCTTTGGAGAATTTTTGAATTACAAGCAGTACTCCATTTTTCTGTATAGTTTAAAGTTTATACTTTCAAAAAGTCAAGTCATCAGAAAGCAAGGTACTTATACCATTTTACCTAAACTAGGAGTATCACTACTGTGACTGGAAAGTACATTTGTAACTTTTCATAAGGGTTAGGATACCAGGTCCTTAAGAGGCCCTATATATAATTTTGGGGAAAGTAGGGGGAAAGAGAAGGGGAGAAAGATATGATTTTAAAAGAAAGATCCTCGTGAAACTAACTCTTTCATTTGTTATTTATAAGAATACTGTTCAACACCACACTTCTCTCTTATAAAGATACACAGGTAAAATTTCTTATGAAATTCAGCCTTAGCAAATCAGAGAAAACACTCTTTTTAGCTCATGAAGTTTCATGAAAATGTTTGCACATCACTTTGGCCACCAGAAAGTCCCGCATCTATACATTAACTTTAATTTTAAATTCTAGTTTATGTTTATCTTACATGTCATGTCTTGCTTTTATATATACATAGTTGTCATATGTCACATCAAATCTTTGGGATATAAAAAAGTAAATAAACCTTTTCTCTCTGAACTCAGAGACATTATAATTAGCCATCCCAATTACAAGTGTATCCAAAGATATAATATAGCTCCTAAAATTAAACTATAATGTGGTTGGAACTAAAGAATCATATACTTATTTCAAAACAATGCAAAGTTAATAATTTAATATAAATTTTCATTCATTTTTCATACTTGAGCTAAATTTGCAAAGGCCATTTAAAAGTAAGGATTTGGGATATAGAATGTTAAGTGTCATATAATTACCCAGCATGTTTTAACAGATTAAAATATTTCCCTGTCTTTCTACTGTCAAATAAATATGGAATTCCTTGTAGAGAGGTTCATCATCAAACCAAATGCTTTATACTCAGTGTGAAAATTCAATCGCAATTGTCAAAGATCAAGCTGCTACTTCTGATAACAAACATGATGAGATATCATCTTGTTCAATATATGCTTTCAACTTGACATGTAGGCTAATAAAAAATATGAAGTTGTAGTATTTATTTTGTTTCTTGCACAACAGAAGGCTCCTATGAGGGATGATCAAAATACCCAGTCTCATTGCATAAAAATGCAGTCAACTCTTTATCTGGAGACAGATTAACTGGTTTGAAGACTAACTTCAGTAAAAGAATAACAGCATGCATTGCATTCACAAAAGATTTTAAAATTACTATGCATCAGTGATTGTATATCAATGAAAGAATGTCTATTTTCAACTACAAAATAAACATAAGACACTACATTGTGTCTTACTGCAACAAGTTTCTCTCACTTAATAGCTATTTATTGAGTATTTACTATGTACCAAGCTCTGTATTAAGCTACTCCACTTTATTAATCTGAACTAGTCTCCTGTCAACAGCTCTCCTTGGGGGAAGGCATGAAGCCAACTTTTTGTGAGTCAACTATACTTCTGAGATGCAAAACTTAAAAAGGAACAAAGATACTTTTGCACTAGGAAACAAACCCCGGTAGGTTTGTAGGTGTAGACTTGACTTCTCCCCTATCTTGCTCCTCATCCTGTTTTTTTTTTTTTACTTTGCCTCCCTTCTCAGGGAAAGCCTGAACCTGGCAGTCTTGTTTGTCTCCTCCTCCTTCAGCCTCCAAGTTCACAGCCACCATGACCTGAAAAATTCCCTAGATGTTTTCAAATGTGTACACTTCCCTCCATCCCCTTTACCATTCTATTTCAAACCCCTTTACCATTATCTTAGCTCAGAACTCCCATCATCTCAAACCATCACCATGATAGTTACACAACAGACATTCAAATATTTGCTAAATAATTGAATAAAGCAGCTTCAATCACATGCCCTTTAAGATACTGGAGTAAACAAGAGGAGAGAAATAACAACAACTGCAAAACCACACTGATCTCATTCCCTTTTGAGTAGCCACTTCAGACATGTCAGTAGCAAAATCTCCCTCAGCTGGCTAAGCTAGACACCTGGGAGTTATCTTTGATCTCTCTCACTCCTCAGCCTCCCACACTATCTTCCTATCCACCTTCTTCATTCCATTTCCTCGGTCACACACTAAGTGTCAGCCACACCGAATAGCTCCTTACTATAACCCCCTAACCCAGCACCATCCAGTGGAACTTTCTGCAATCACGGAAATGTGCCATATCTATGCTGTCAACAGGTATGGACACTGAGCACGTGAAATGTGGCAAGTGTGACTGAAGAACTACATTTTTAATTTTATCTAAATCTTAATTAATTTGAATTTAAATAGCCACATATGTTTAAGGACAACAGTACTTGATAGTGCAGCTTAACCTTCTTCCATGCTATTGATAGAAATATCTTCCTACAAAACATCTGATCATATTACTTGCCTTATAGAACTAACATGTCTCCACAAAATCTCCATTATTAGGCATGATAATCAAAGTTCTTCATGACCTAGACCAATTCACCACGTCAGTCCCATTAGCCCCACTTCTTTCCCATCTAGTCTCCAAAGAGATTGGACCACTCAAGTGTACTCACACATGCCACGCTATAACCCCTTATGCAAACTGCTGACTCCCACTTAGAATGCCTCTTCCTCTCACAGAACATCTACTCATCATTCAAGATCCACCTCAAATTCCTGTTCCTCTCTGAATACTTAACTGCCTTCTTGTTGCTGAGCTAGCCTTTCTGTCTTAACTCTGTTGCCAGACTTTGTGTATATAGTTTCATTAAAGCACTTAATCATAATGAATGGCCTACGTGTGGAAAATGAGTCCTATGTATGCCAGGTAAATATTAATCATATACATTAAAAAGATAATCTAGCAAAGCATCTGACACAGGATTTCACCCTGAGTAAGCATACAATAGATGTGCAAAGTCCCCAAGATATGTTTTAGGAATCGAATCAGCTAGGCTAGGGATCTTAACCAAATAGAGCAGCCTGAGAAAACAAGAGAGGAAAACAGAAGGATGGAGACGACACAGTGGAAAAGCTCACACGATACCACTAAGAGGCTTAGGTGAGGGAAAATATATGAGAAAATTCATGAAAGCCCCCAGAGAATAACTATTCAGTAAATTCATAGCTAAAGCTGAACTCGTTTCTCACCTTCCATCTCTAACTGGCAATAGGAATAATCAAATTCCTTAATCAGAGAGTGTGGCTGGCACAAGGTCAAGATTAAGAGAAAGCTTTTCTTGTGATGTGCAACTGAGAAGAATTTGTTGTAAGCAGATCAATAGCACTATTACCATGGCCCACTCCTCAGGAAAGAGCTTTGTTACATAAAACATTGAACAAATTTTCTGTAAGGAAAATCAACCTGTGGACGACCAAGGAGAAGAAAATCTCTAAACTTACCTCTTTTTCATATCCTCTAAAATTACCTTTAGATAGAAACATTTCAAAAATCAATGACATCAACGTATGTTTATTCCTAATATAATCATTTCCTTTTATACAAAGTCTGCTTACAAAAACAATGTAGAGAAATCTTTAAATAGTTAAAGGTAACAATTTCAATGGCATGTCTTAAGCAATACTCAATATATATACCACTGTATGCAGGTATCTGAACTGAATAAATATTAACTTTAAATAATATTTTGATGTTCTATTTCATTGGTTTGAGTAAGCATAGGTTTACAATATAATTTTGTTATTAAACAAAATCCTTTGGTTGGATTTGCAGATCAGAGAAAATTGATATTTGGATTTAGTTCAGAGGTTGAGTAAATTAGCTCAGTTCACTCTGGGTTTGAGTTCATGGTTCAGTTCAAGTTCCTGATAATAAGCACATCAAAATAAAAATATTTAAATAATATAATCAGGGTTGACATTTAAGAGTAAGTGTTCAGGCAAATATGTGTTTTTAAAAAACAAACTCACTTTACAGAGAGAGCTAAGGTTAAATCCGAAGGTTTGAGCATTCCGGGAGCCAGTATTCATGTAGTTTCCCATTAGCAATACAAGTTCCAGCAACTTGCTAAAGCTTTTGCTCTTCTTTATCTCTTCGCAGGCAGTACTGACAGCCATGATGTCAGGTTTGAGGTTGTTCACCTGCTCTTCAAACTGAAGCTTAAAGAGAATAGCACTGAGCCGTGGCCGTAGTCTCTTCACATTGCTCATCTGATTGAAAAGAAAACAGCAGATTTTCTCTAAAATGCATGGTATACTTTAGTACTGTACGACTGCAAGTAATCTGGAATGATTTATTGGTATGACAGTACCAAGGAAGCAATATGTCTCCTAAAACTGATAGCGGGAAGAGAGAAAAGCCCTGCTTATTTTTGTAAGGAATCCAGAGTCATCCCTTAAAACCAAAATTAACAATTTAGATGCTCAATGGAAAGAAAGCTTTAATTAAATGATACAATTTAATTAAGTAATAAACAGTTTTTAAAGACCAAATTTTAGAAAGGTAACAGGATATACAAGTAACAAATTACAAAGCATTCATATCATTACTCTGAATAATTTTTATTCCACACTGCAATATACTGGGTCATGTTTAAAACATGTTCAGAAAGGTCTAAAGAGGGTTTGTTTTCCTCAAATAGCAATTGCTGGCCTCCGAAGCCCTGCTGACTAACAGTATGTGCTAGACAGAGGGAGAGTAAATAGGTCCCAATTTGTAGTAAATTGACTTTCTTCGGAAACACAGGAAAGTAGAATGACTCCTGACACATACTAAATTAGCAGAATCAGAGGCAGGAAACATGGTAGTAGCAGACGACAGAAGCAGCACAAAGCCACAAATCTATCATATGCCAAGTTAACCCTATTTGGGACTCTGGGTTTGTCTCCTGGGAATGTGGGGGGTTAGAGGTGTCAAAAAGAACAAAGTGGTAAGTTCTTGCCTTTATGTTTACTCCCTGTGTTATATTCAACACATGTTATGTACCTGTAGACATAAATGCATTTAAGCCAGATATGAATTCCTTGCCTTAGGGATTTGAGACTTAAAACAAACGGAAGGGGCAGTAATAGTAAAATTGTTGAAATTCAACAACTATTGTAAATATCAAAAGCAGTTTGAGGCAAGGTCAGAAAAAAAAATAGTGAGAGAACACAAAAGGGTTAAAAGAGGGACTAGTTCTCTTATAGACCCCAAAGGAAAGGCTAAAAAAACACCACTATACAAAGCTTATAGGATGCCAAATACAGTGAAAACCATAATTGTTTAGGACACAGAAATCTATCTGCTCATAATATGTTATTTAAAATATACTATACAAAAGCTTATTGACTTCAACATGATATTTACAGACACTGTCTTAGTGACTTAATATAACTCATCTTACTCATCTAACAAAAACTAAGCAATAAAGAATTAGCTCTTGGTACTCTCTTCTGAGAGAATATTTTCAGATGGACAAAAGTCTTACAGTGACTGAAAAGTTCCATCATCAAATAATATAAATAGCTAATTTAAACCTAACATTTTCCCTAGCCCTCGACATGTTAAATGTTTATCTGTGGTCAAGATTCTGAGAGCTCGAGTAATGTAGTTAAATAACAAGTCTGCTCTACAAAGTACTTTAAGGAATGTCTTCAAATTTTCCTGTCCAGAGAAAATAAATTTTTTTCTCCTAAATGAAAGTAAAAAAACTGTAAGCTCAACAACACATTTTGAAAAAGAAAGAAAAGAACCAGGTGTAACGTCAGCAGTTTGGGAGGCTGAGGTGAGAAGAATACTTGACATCACAAATTCTAGACCAGTCTGGGCAACACAGTGAGACCCCATCTCTACAAAAAATAAAATTTAAGTGGGCATGGTGACTTGCACCTGTAGTCTGAGCTGCTCAAGAGGTTGAAGTGGGAGGATCCCTTGAGTCCAGGCTGCAGTGCACAGCACTGCACTCTAGCCTGGGCAACAGAGCAAGACCCTGTCTAAAGGAAAGGAAAAAGGAAAGGAGAGCAAAGAGGAGGAGGAGAGGAGGGGAGGAAAGAGCTGGGGAAAGGAGAGGAGGGGAGAGGAGGGGAGAGGAAAGGAGGGGAGGGGAGAGGAGGGGAGAGGAGGGGAGAGGACCATTATTAAAGGTTTTATAGAGTAAGTTTAAGCAATATAAAATTGTAGAAAAACAAAGGGAGGCATTTTGGAATATCACATCTTGAATCATTCTTTTTAAACACTGTATCTCTAGTATACAAAGTAGGGTTAAGCAGAAATTACTTTTCATAAAGACATTTGATTTATCTTAAAATGTAGTGTATGCTCCCAAATGTACTCACTTCCCTGGACTTCCTTATTCTTAAACATTGTAAATGGCAGACATCCATATTACATTGGCAAAAATAATAATGCTCTATTACACTTAATATATCCTTTCCAATAGTGACACAAACAAAAGAGCACTCACATGGTAACATATATAGCTACGGCCATTCGAAAGGTGTATAATGGGCTCACAGCATCTCTGTTCTCAGGAGGTGCCCTTATTCATGATTATGAAGTCACGTATTAGGCACCTTGCAATAAACATGAGAAGAAATTCTCCAGTACTCCATGAGAAACATTAGTATTACAAAATGTATTAATTCTAACATATATTAATGTACTACTTTCATGCACAAAGAGAGAGAAAAAAAGCCTGCTTAAATGCCTATATTTTACCACCCCAAAGTATGTTAAAGCTTTCCTGCTGACAAGCTAACCATATGTAGCCAGCATAAAGTAATTAATTTTCCTAGAAAAATATAACCTAGATTTGTATGAATAATGAGTCTATCTGGCACTAGGGACAGGTACCTTGAAAAGATAGAGTAAGTCTATGATGTAATGCAGAACAAAGTGCTACAAGTTCATGAAAAACCCTGACAAAGCAAAGTTAGGAAAGGTAACCTAAAGCAGAGCTTTGAATGTAACTTTTTTAATAGATGTCCTTTACATATTTTTCTTTCTTCCAAATTTAGATTAATTAGTATTCTGATAATTATTAAATAAATGTATTTTAATAAACAAAATTATAAAGCTAGAATGGACCTTTAGAGGTCACCTGGATATAGTTCCTATTTTTAGTTCATTATTTAGCTGTACAATGATCCCCTAAGCTAAATAGTTGTCCTTTTTAATTAAGAAATAAAATTTTGGCCGGGCGCGGTGGCTCACGCCTGTAATCCTAGCACTCTGGGAGGCCGAGGCGGGCGGATTGTTTGAGCTCAGGAGTTCGAAACCAGCCTGAGCAAGAGCGAGATCCCATCTCTACTAAAAATAGAAAAAAATTAATTGAATAACTAAAAATATATAGAAAAAATTAGCCGGGCATGGTGGCGCATGCCTGTGGTCCCAGCTACTCGAGAGGCTGAGGCAGAAGGATCGCTCGAGCCCAGGAGTCTGAGGTTGCTGTGAGCCAGGCTAACACCACGGCACTCATTCTAACCTGGGCAAAAAAGAGTGAGACTCTGTCTCAAAAAAAAAAAAAAAAAAGAAAGAAAATTTCATTTAAGGTTAATGTTCCCAGATCTAGATCTTGGGATCTATTATAATAATAGGAGGACTTTTTTCATTATTTAAATCAGTTTGTTTCTTCAGATGGAATCAAATAAAAAAGGTGAAAAGGTAGGAAAAAAGGTAGAAAAGGTGTTATATATATATGAACATATATATAAAATATATAAAACTTTATGTATTTTTTAAAACTGAAGAACATTTCCTCATCCTCACCACTTTCCACGTTTTATCAACATTGGGGATTTGCATTCTGGTCTCCTGGTAAGGGTACTAGAACTCTGACTTATCTGCCAAAAACTAAGCTAAATGTAGAAATGAAGAGCTGTGGTGCTCAAATAATATATATATATATGTATATATATTTTTGAGACAGAGTCTGGCTGTGTTACCCGGGCTAGAGTGCCGTGGCATCAGCCTAGCACACAGCAACCTCAAACTCCTGGGCTCAAGCAATCCTTCTGCCTCAGCCTCTCAAGTAGGTGGGACTTCAGGCATTCGCCACCATGTCCAGCTCATTTTTCCTATATATTTTTAGTTGTCCAGCTAATTTCTTTCAATTTTTTAGTAGAGATGGGGTCTCGCTCTTGCTCAGGCTGTTCTTGAACTCCTGACCTCGAGTGATCCTCCTACCTCGGCCTCCCAGAGTGCTAGGCTTACAGGCATGAGCCATCGCCCCTGGCCTCAAATAATATTTTGAATGGCAACAGAAAGTCATGTTTTTCAAGTATGATTTTTTTAAGAGATGGGGTCTTGCCCTGTTGTCCAGGCTGGAGTACAGTGGCATAATCATTGCTCACTGTAACCACAAACTCCTGGGCGGCTCAAGTGATCCTTCCACCTTGGCCTCCCAAAGTGCTGGAATTACAGACGTGAGGCACTATGCCTAGTGGTAATTTTAATTTTATCCACTAATTTATGGGGTGAAAAAATAGTATCACTATGACTTTTTTTTTTATGACAACTATGTTTAACACCATATCTAGTTCTCTTTGCACAGTTTCTTTCATAAATAGGAGTTGTCAGAAGTGACCTTATTCAAAACTTGTTGAGTTTTTTCCCCTACCCTACTATACACACTTATGTAGGGTCATCTCAAAAGAAATTTTAGTAAATGTTCCAAATCATTCTTATTCTTCACTAAAACCACCATAAAAGTAACCATTCATTTAACTTACTTTCTAACAGTATGATAACCTACTGATTGATAAGTTACTGGCTTCAGTCTTAATTGACTTTATACTCTGAAAGCTTTAGTTCACATAAATACCTAATTATAAGGAATAAAGGAACAGCATCTCAGGAAGATTAAAGTACTCCTTTAAGTCACCTGGCTAGTAGAACCCGGGCCTAGAGCTAACTTGCTGCTAAACAAGTGTCCTTACCACTCGGAGCATCACAATGGGGAAATTAAAAACCACAATTTAAAAACTATCTCGAACTAAAACTTTTTCTACTGTTTTCTTACAAGTAAGAATTAATTTTAATTTCCCCACAGTAGTTATTAGGTAACACACTATGGAGAATGACCCTGCTATAAGCTCTGCCTGCTACCTGTACTTTCTAAAATATTTCTTTCTTCTCTCCTTAGTATAACCAACTACTTCCTATTGTGCTGAATTTTAATACTTTTCCAGATCTACTTTTGTTGTTCCTCCACACTGCACTTTCCACTCATATTTCCCTAGTAGCTAATTCTTCAGTTCTCAGTGAGAGAAGTATGGTAAGCAAGAAGAATGTGCAAATGCAAATGCATCTTTGTGAAAGACAAGAGAAAGTACTTGGAGAAAGTTGTGTGATTTAACACATTGACTGCCATACGAGAAAAAAAATTTTTTTCCCTTGGAGCCATGGTGTTTTATTACAAAAATAGAATAAAAACCTCGAAAACAAAACAATCCTTTCTAATTTAATGAAAAATCTGTTATTTTTATTGTTTTCTGTTTTTTCAATAAAAAGTAATATAAAAACTTGAAAATTAGTAAAGTAAAAAGTTATGTCAAAACTTGAAAAATAGTTCATAAGGGTAAAGTGTTTTTCTTGACTTGTCAGGCTTAAGAAATTTATTGACTTCTATTCACTTAATTCATGTTTTTAGAATTGTCAATATTAATTGTAACAATAAGAACATCAACAAGTAAGATTTTCACAAACCAACTGTAGGGTTTTGCCCAGATTTTCCCTCACAAAGCCTGGGCTGAAAACTAGCGTGAGTTAAATACAACCTACATGGCAGTTAATGTGTTAACACTTAGATCACAGAATTAAGACACTTAAAAATTTTTTGAACCTGATTTTTCTAATGACATGAAAAATATCTTTCACTGTTAGTAGGCCAGTATGTTCACGATCTCCAGAACTCTCAGAAAAAAAGTTCATTTCACTTGGAGAAAGGCTTCAAAAAACTAACTTAAAAGGCCTTTTTGTCTGAGTAGTACTAATAACATCAAAAATGTTTCTTAAAATAAATGTGCTATTATCATATTAAAGCTGCAATACTAAAATTATTTAAGAAAACTAAACAGTAAAGTACATATGATACAATTTTTACATGTTTTATAGGAGCAAGGTAAAGCCAAGACTTAAACAAAAAATATTTTAAATAAAATGTATATTCCTCTATCTAGTAAAGAAATAGTTATAGACATCAGATACTGCTTTACCTTTGTTTGTAAATTCTCATCAATTCTGGACCACTAAGGATTTCAAAGGAGGTCCAAATGAGTGCTGTAGATGCTCAGAATTTGCAAGCTGTAAAGCTATGAATGGTAAAACTAGAGAGCAAAGAGACTTCCTTTTTAATTTGGCAGTCTTAGCAAACAATCTTAACACATAAGTTTCATATCTGTTGAATTAAAAACTGGCATAAAACCCAGAACCATATCAGTGTTTCAAATTCATTCATGCCTGCTTCTAGAAAATCCCCATCCTGCCATAGAAAACCAATGTTTTAATTTCTATCTCTGTTGCTTAGTTTTGCCTGTTCTTGAAATTTATATTAATAAAATTATAAACAGTTTAGATGTCTGACTCTTTCAAAAAAATAACTTTGAGATTCATACACATATAGTGTGCTTCATTTTTTATTAACGAGCAGTATTTCATTGTAAGAAAATACCAAAATTTGTTTCCTGCTGATAGACTTTGTTTTTTTTCCAGTTTGGAGCTAGGTAGTGGGTTGGGTTGAACCCACTTAGTGGGAACCACAAAAAGATATGCTTAAGCCTTAACTTCTGATACCTGGGAATGTGATCATATTTGAAAACAGAGTTTTTGCAGATGAAGTTAAGAATCCCAAGAGATCATCCTGGATTTAGAGTGGGCCCTAAATCCAATGGCTGCAGGTCTTAATAAATAAAAGGGGAGCGTGAGAAACAGCTGGAGAGAGGGAGGGAGGGAGGTGAAGACGGAGGCAGAGGCTGGAGTGATGCATCTATCATCCAGAAAATACCAAGGATTGTTAGCAGCTATGAGAAGCTAAGAGAGAGACATGGACCACATTCTTCCTCAGAGCCTCTGGAAGAAACTAACCCTGCCTACCAACACCTCGATTTATGACTTTTGGCCCCCAGAAATGTGAGAGAATAAATCTCTGTTGTTTTAAGTCACCAAGGCTGTGGACATTTGTTAGGGCAGCCCTAAGAAACTAATACAGGCTATTATAAATATTCTTATGTGAGTATTTTCACTTCTATTAAATATCTAAATGATACAGTGCAAATATATACTTAAGAATTGTCAGACTGTTTTTACAAAGTGGTTTATAACATTTTACCTTCCCTTTACCAATGTATATTTTATTCTGGAAGCTTTATATTTTATCCTTTCATGCTTAGGTCTATACTCCATTCCTTTAATTACTCAGGGTGGTATGGTGCAGGAGTTAAGATTCATTTTAGACCTCAAGACATCCAAGTTTTAAAACACCATTTGATATAAAGAAATTCTTTTCCTCATTCAATAACCTTGAAGCCTTTGTTGAAAGTCAAATGACAGTATCTTTGTGGGTTTATTTCTAACTTTCCAGAAGTTTATTTATATATCCTGAAGCCAAAATCTGTCTTAATATAGAATCAGCAGTCTAAGTCCTTTTGTTCCTTTTCAAAATGCTTTTCTGTGTTCTATGTCCTTTGCATGTTGTATGAATTTTAGTAACTACTTGTCAATTTCTGTAATAAAACTTGCTGGTATTTTGGTTGGGAATGTGTGGAATCTATAGATCATTTGAGGGAAAAATGTAATCTTAACAATATTGATTAATTAACAATATTGATTGATTAATCTATAAGCACGGTATGTATCCCACTTCTTTACAACTTCTTTAACTTCTCTGAGCAATATTACAGTTTTCAGTATAGATGACTTGCATATGTTTAGTGAAATGTATCCCTATGTATTTTTCACTTTGTGATATTGTTGTAAATAGTACTACATTAAGTACATTTTCCAATATTTTGCTGCCTGTAAAAAAACAAAAAAACCTGGTTTTGGTACAATGACTATTCTATGACCTCGCTAAATTAACTGGTTGCCTCTATCAGAGATTCCATAGGAATTCATATAGACAATCAAGTTAGTTTAAAAAAAAAAAAATTCCTCAACTTCAATGTTTTGGTCTCTTATTTATTTTTTCTTATTATACAGGTTAGAACATACATTATAATGCTAAAAATAAGTAATGAAAATAGATACCCTTGCCTGGATTTCAATCATAAAAGACAAAGCATTTACTTTTTCATCACTAAGTAAGAGTATAGCCCTAAGTTTTCCACAGATGTCCTTTATCAGGTTGAGGAAGTTTCCTTTCTAGTTTGCTGACAGTTTTTATCATAAAAAAGGTTGAATTCTGTTAACTGCTTCTTATTTTGCATCCATTTAAATAATTACGATTTTTCTCATAGGTATCTGGTATTTTTTTTCCTGATAATATCAGTAACTAATTAATTTTGGAACATTAAACCAAATCAACCTTGCATTCCAGGGATCAACCTCACTTAGTCATAATATACTCTTCTTTTTATGCCTGGCAACATTTGGACAGAAATATTTTGTTGTCCACTTTTGCATCTATGTTTATGTATGATATGAGTTTCTAATTTTTCTGTAGTATTAATAGATTCCCTTCTTTGATTCCTGATATTAGTAATTTGAGAATTTGATTTTCTTCTTCAACAGTTCATTTTCTTTTGGCTCAAAATAATTTCTTTGGCCCACTAGTAGTTTAAAATTATGTTATGCAATATTTAAACAGTGAGAGATGTTCTATTATTGTTGTTGTTTTAATTCTATTGTAGACAGAAAGCATACTCTGTCAGATAATCAGTCTTTTGAAAATTATCCAGAAAATTATTTTATATTCCTATATTGTCTACCTTAGTGAATGTTCCACATGCATTTGAAAAGAATGTGTATTCTGCAGTTGTTACAGATAGTGTAAAAATATCAGAACAAGTTGGTTGATAGAATTGTCTTGATTTTCTAAATATTTACTGATTTTTTTGCTCAGTTTTTCAAGAATTTATTCAAAGAGGGGTATTAAAGTCTCATTATGATTGAGGAGTTATCTATTTTTCCATTTAATTCTGCCAGGTTTTGCTTCATAAATTTTGATGTTCTATTATTAGTCATACATATTTAAGATGATTATCTCTTCTTGGTGAATTATTCTTTTTGTCATTGTGTAATGACACTCTATTTCTTGTAATATGCTTTGCCTTGAAATATATAGTCTCTGAAATATATATACCCATGATACTTTTCTTATGCTTTTTACTATTTGTTTTCCATATGTCCTTTCTGCTTTTTTCCTACTGCTGTGTTGTGAATGTTTGTGCCCCTTCCCAAACACATAGGTTGCAAATCTACTCACCAGTGTGATGAAACTAGGAGGTGGGGCCTTTGGAAAGTGATTGGATCATGAAGGCAGAGCCCTCATGGATGAGATTAGCTCCCTTATAAAAGAGGCCCCATAAAGCTTCCTTGCCCATCCGCCATGTGAGGACATAGCTGGAAGGCATCATCTATGAATCAGAAAGTGAGTCATCACCAGACATGGAATCTGCCAGCACCCTGATCTTGAAATTCCTAGCCTCCAGAACTGGGAGAAATAAATTTCTGTTATTATAAGCCATCCAGTTTACAGTATTTTGTTATAACAGCTCAAACAGACTAAGACATCCTCTTTTATCCCTTTCCTGCTTTGTGTTAATCAAGTAATGTTTAGTATTTTATTTCCTCTACTGGCTCCTTAACTATATCTCCTTTTATTATATTTCCCCTAGTTGGCCTAGAACTAACAATATATGTCTTTGAAGATACATACCTTTGAAGATTGCTCATTCTTATTTTATAAGGCAAATTCGATCACTGGGTGATCACTTCAAGTTGTATAGGCTTCAGATTATGCTTTGTTAGTGTAGCTCTGTGGAATGTGAGAGGTGTTTCCCTAGCCCATCTAACTGAGTGGAACTCAATCTCAAATTGTCTTCCTTGAGTAGTTTGTCAAGACTTGATGTAGGCTTTGTTAGAGTGGGTCTAGAGTAAGTTTTTCTTTAGAGTGTGGTCCTCCTTCCTAAAGCACAATCTTTTCCTTATTTAAGAGAATGCCAAGTATGTTAATGAAATGTTTAGAAGATCTCTCTGTTCTGGCAGAGCCAGAAGTCCAATGCCCCTTGGAATGCTGGACCTCTAGTATCTCTGTTCTACTCTCACCCTGTGGCAGCTGTTACCTGGCAAGTCTTTCTCAGTGTAGGAACAGCCCAGCCCCCAGGAACAGACTCAAGGAAGATCCCCACATGGACTACTAGAGTCTCTTTCTGTACAACTCCTTCCTTATTAGTGCCCTGCCCTGCTGATACCAGCTGTTTCACTACCATAAATTCTGATCTCTGGCTCCTCAGCTCAGAGAGACCTACATCCTCTGCTAGAACACATCCCTCTCTGTGCTACAATTGGAAAATTGTCACCAGGCCAAAGGCAGGGTATTCATGAGATTCATAAATTTCTGTCCAATCAAGGATGACAGCTTTTCTCTACCAGTTGTCCACTATCTAAAGATAGTTGACTTGCATATTTTGTCTAGTTTTATCATTAACAGTTTACATATCTTTTGTTAAATTTATTCCTAAGTATTTTAAGTTTTTTTATGTTACTGTAAATGGAATTTTTAAAACTTTTATTATGACATCATTTCAATTTTTAATACACAAAAAACCCACCCTTTACCCAAATTAACCAAATTGTTTACATTTTGCCCCATTTGCTTTATCATACCCTCTCAGTCTCTTCCTATTTATACTTTTATACATATAAGTATACGTATAAGGTGGTATCCACAAGTTTTTCCAATATTAAGTTACTAACGGTTCCTTTATAATTAATAAGTAATTTATGGGGAGATGTTTGGTCTTACGTAAGTAATATGTATATAACCTATTTTTGTCACATTTTCACATTTTTATCAATGGGGACAGCACACTGAGTAGGAAAATACCCATTACAGAATCTACTCAACTTGATTAAAATTGAACTTTATGGATCCTTCCGGAAACAATGGTGTACTCAAGAGCATGACATAAAACTGCAAATGAACCAGCACATATCTACAATAATTACAAGTTAAGCCACGACTGCAACAAAATTGCCTAACTCTACAGTAATTTAGTTCCCTATATCCAGCTTTACCTTTCCATTGTTTCCAAACTAGTCTTACAAGAATATATGCAGACCAACATAATGAGATTTACAGAGTACAGAAAAATGCTTCCCAGGCACTAGATTATAGATCTAAAAAGCAACCTTAAAACAATGTTTTTTGCAAAGTGATGAATCATAAGAGACCTTTTTGCTTATAACTACAAAATGCTTTAGGCTTTATTTCAAATGAATGATGTATGGCTAGTAATTACTATGTGACTATAATGATGTTTTGTTTTGTTTTTCCAAATGAAAGAAATTAAGCAAATTGTGCCATAAAATTTCAATGCTACATAGATGGTCTGACTAGAAAGCATCATGTTTCTGTACCAAAAAAGAAAGAAAAATCATCAGAAAAAAATAAAAACAACCCACAATTCTATTATGGACTCGAATGCCCCACTTTTTAGTGAGAATTTTGTGGGGTAGTGGAGATTTCAGATATAAAATCTCAAAGTAAAAAGAGAAAAAAAATTTCCAAAACTGATTTTTGAATTGGCAGCAATTTCATGTTCCTATTTAAACATTCTAAGTAATCTGTATCTATTATTAACTCAAAGTTAATCTTCAAATATTAAAAATAAGTTGCTCCACTAATGAAGCACACAGCAACCACTGCTAAAAGCAACTTCAAGGACAGTATACACCTACAGTAAACAGAAATACAAGAGTAATTACCAACATAGGAAGTGAAGTATGGCCTCAGTGTCACAAAAACATGGGTCATTGCTGAGCTGTAATATTTACTCTTTGAGTGAACAAGTTACATCATCCAGGTAATGGTAATGCCTACTTCTGGAGTTATATGAGAACAAGATATAATTATTCATTCATTTATGTATCAAATATTTATTGAACACTTATTATGTGTCAAATACTCTTTTAGGGCTTGGAGATTTATAATGAAAATTAAAAAAAAAACTGGTCCACATGGAATGTACTACACATAAGTAAGCAGACAAAAAGGGAAAGAAAGAGAAATAAAATAGAACAGACAAGATCATTTTAGATAGGAATACATGCTATAAATAAATGAAACATAGGGTAATATGGATAGAGAATGATGAGGGGGAATATCATTATGTTGAATTCTTCCATGAGAAAGTGGTATTTGGGCCAAAGTAGAGGAAAAATTAAGAATAAAGGCAAACCTGAAGTGGCAACAAGAAAATAAATATGGATGAAACAGTGGATAAGATGGGATTGAAGAAATATAGACTAGATCATTTTAGAAATTATCATGAAATTAGCAACCATTAGAAGAGCCAAAGAGAAAACTGAAAGAATTCATTAACACTAGAGGAAATGTTAAAGCAAGCCTTCAAGAAGGACAATGATTTCAGATGGAAGTCTGGATTTACACAAAGAAGTAAAGAACACTATATAAAACACTATATAAAATATTTTCAATAAATAAACTTAAATTAAAATATATGTGTGTATATATAAATATGTATATATATTCCAAACCCTAAACAAACCACAAACCCTAAAGCAACTACCAATATAGCAAAACAAAGAATAAGTGTTAATAAGTGAACCAAAAGATAAAATGGAGTCATTAAAATAATCCAAAAGGAGGTAGAAAAAGAGTACCAATGAGTGGATGAGATAAACAGAAAACAAATAGTAAGATGACAGATTCAAATCTGGCCATATGAATAACCACATTAAATGAAAATGGTCTAAATATTCCAGACTAAAAGGCAGAAATGGTCAGACTGGATAAAAAAGCAAGAATATGCTGCCTACAAGAATTTCTGGCTAAAAGGAAAAGGATAGGAAGAAACATATCATGCTATCACTAATCAATATAAAGCTAGAGTGACTATATTAATATAGACAAAGTAAGTTCAGAAACCATTAGAGTATTTTAAGCTTGGAAGTAACATAATCCCATTTAGTTTTACAATAAGAGTTCACTAGTTGCTATGTGAAAATAGTGCATTCAAAACATGAAGCACAGGTCCTGAATAATCAACAAATAACAAATACAAAAATATATATGTTTCTATATTTTTGAACTTGCACAGCATCACCATGCCTGAGATTATATCTTTTCTCAACAACATTGTTCTAAGATTAATAACCACACTTTATTCTACTTTAAGTTTGGCTTTGCATTGCTATTTCATTAACATTTATGAAACAAACACATGATAAGCATGGCAATCCCTGCCTGACTTTCAGAATTGTATTTAACAAAAGAGGGATTACGAGAAATCATTAAAATACCATAAACATGATACTTACATTCAAGGGTCTCTTCAGCTAAATCCTCTGAACTTGTAAGTGGTTAATTAATTACATGTTCAAGATTGATCAGTGGACCAGGTTAAGGTCAGTTAGTTACAGAGTAAAGGGAGAGCTACAGCTGAAGGTAGAATTCAAACAAAAAATATAACACAGTCAGATCCTTGAATGTAATTCTGGCCAGCTGACCCTTTTATAGTTATCTTCAAAAGCTGATATCACTAGCGGACAATTAAGTTTTTGGTGGTATTTTGGGGAGACAGGGTCAGGGGTAAAGGAGGTAGAGATAGTGCCATAGGAAAAGTCCTCTATGTTGCAGATTAGTTTATTCAAAAATATTAAATAAGAGGGTCTTTTCCTACAATACTTGTTAACTAACTCATCTCAAACAATAACTCTGCCAAAACTCTTAAATGATTAACTCCTTACTTTTAATTTCATCTATGCCATTTAAAAAATTCTTGCTTTCTCTGATGTCAGAAGTATTAATGACAAAAGTGTTTCTGTGTTTTATCCAAACATAAACCTATTAAGAATGACATCTTGTTACATTTCTTTGTAATGATTGTTTATAGTTTTTATTCTTTATTTCTACCTTAGGACAAATAAAATTCATTCAGAAACTTCAAAAAAATAAATTGGTGGGCTTTCAGAAATGCATTCTAATGATTTAGGCACTTTACTGTGGCTAGTGGTTCAAGGAGAGCTACTAGGTGTTTGGGTTATGCTCCAGTTCAAACCATTGATCTAGTGGGTGCGTTTTGAGAGCATTCAGATCAAATTACTGTCATACATTTTTCAAGCAACTTCTCTGCCCTTCAGTAATAAAGCAAGCCCATTTTTTTTAAACACTTTTTAATGACAATTCTAATTTCTTTTAAATCCGAGAATATGTGGCAGTTGAAACAATTTTAAGGCATTTTCTAAAATTAACCAAATTAAATATTATTTCATCTATTGCCTATAAATTTCTTTTTTTTTTTATTTCAGGGTATTATGAGGGTACAAACATTATGGTTACACTTCATGTCTTTGCCTCACCCAAGTGTGGGTTAAAGGCATGCCCTTCCCTCCATAGTGCTCCCCGTGTCCTTTAGTTGCAGATTTACTCCCTCCAAATCCCCCTAAAATTTGGTATATGTATACAATGGAATATTACTCAATAATAGCATGCAATCTCAGAAATGTAGACAGAAGAGGAGTTTTTGTTTTTCTTTTTTTTTTTTTTCCTTTTTCTTCTTTTCTCATTAGGAGGTCATCAGCTGTATCCAGTGTTGCTGAGGAGAGAATAAGGATAGCAAGGTACTCATTGAGAGTTCCATTTCTGACAGTGTGGTAGGATAAATTTC
>CAUYSK010051363.1:0-10839 GCA_963575035.1 Avahi laniger | reverse complement strand
ATTTCTTTCTATTTTTGGTAGAGATGAGGTCTCGCTCTTGCTCAGGCTGGTCTCGAACTCCCGAGCTCAGAACGATCCGCCCACCTCGGCCTCCCAGAGAGCTAGGATTACAGGCGTGAGCCACCGCGCCCGGCCTAGATTGACACAGTTTTACTGAAAGTAATTTATCAAAGTCCTCATTAGATTATCTTTTAATACCAACATTGTTAAACCTGTTCCCTAGGAGATACTTTCCTATTTGTTCTCCTTGTCCTTTAAATATCATTTGGTGGCAGTGAGATAGTACCAAATACCAATCTTTTAGGGAGAACTCTTTGCAAGCCTGAAATCCCACAGTAGATGTATTCACTCAGAAAATATTTCTTAAACGCCCACTTTGTGTCAGACACTGTATCAGGACATACAGATTAAAAGATAGGGTCTTTGGTCTCAAATGTCTTACAGTCTAATGGGGAAGAAACAGATAAATGATGCAATGTAGTAATTATTATTGTGGCATTGTACACAGGGAGAAATAAAAGCATTGAAGAGGGCAAACAAGTCTTAGGAAGTCACGGCTTCAAGGAGACAATTAGGCTATATCTTAAATGATAAGCATGACTTTGCCATGCAAATTTAGGGGACTTTACGTACTAGGAAGAAGAAACAATGTGAGAGCCTCTAGGGTGTGCTGTATTTTGTGTGTGTGTGTGTGTGTGTGAGAGAGAGAGAGAAAGAGAGAGAGAGAGAGAGAGATTGTGATTCTTTAGTATATTTTGGTTACATGTTGGGGAGCGATGAGGGCTAGAGTTTGATAGTTAGTCAGGAGCCAATAAGGTTGAAACCATAGCTCTGTAGTTGACTTGCCCTGTGGTATTGAGATTATGAATATGCACTATGCTTTAGACTCCCTGTTGTGTAAGAAACTCCTAGTATTGTAGGTCCACCTGCCACTTAAATGGAATTATAAATATTGCAGGCATGAAATGCTATTTAATTGCTGAATAGTAAGTATTGTGCCCACAAGATCTCCATTGAAGTGTACCTTCATGGGACGTTAAATTATCTTAGAAAAGTCTAGTTAAATGCCATTAATAGATGTTATGTCATTTCTGGAGCTGATGATGATGATTTTTGAGGCTGAACATGCTCTTATGCTCAAGTAGGTCATAGTTTGAATATTTGATGTGTGTTCTTTGTTTCTTAGTGCTTGGAATATGTAAACAGTCTTACCTCTCAGTATACTTTTCAGCAAATCTTTTGTTTCCAGATAAATCAGAAAACCACCTTCCTTCTGCATTTTTTATCTGATGTCATTATGATATGTAGGTGGCAGCTTTCTTGGGCACAGTTGTCTATATAACTGTTCACCATATGAGTCATTGTCTGTTTTTATTCTTCTGCCTGAAAATTCCATCTTGGAAATAATGTCATGCTGTTGGTGGACTGCAGCACTCTACTAGTTATGTACATTGCAGCTGACTTTGTATGTTATGTTGATAGAATCTACCTGTGCCATAGAGAAGGGATAAAGTTACTTATTGAGTCAGACTCAATGCCTCCAAATGATATCCCTTGTGAAAAAGATGCCAAGCAAGAATCTGCATAAAACACATGTTTTACATTCTAAGCATACAGTGCCTAACTTTTCTTATTGTGTCTGCTTAAATCCTTATCACAGTTGTACTTCTGTTTGAGCAAGTGGCCAGTTTAAGTAGATACTAACTTTGAAGAAGTTCTGTATTGGCCCCTGGAATGTGACAGTTCAGCATACCACATTGAAAAGGTAGGAACCAAGTCTATGTAGAGTAGAACACCTTAAAGTTAATTCACTTTTACCAAATTCCTCTATTGTTAAACAGTATTCCTGTATTGGTTAATTTTTAAAATCATGATTTGCCACACTTAACATGCCCACTAGAATGTAAGCTCCACGAGAGCAGGGGGATTTGTGCCTGTTTTGTTCACTGTAGTATACTGAGCACCTGTAATAGTGCTTGGCACAGACCAGGCTTTCAGTAAATATTTGTTTGAATGAATGAATTGGTTTTATCATCTATAAGTCTTTTGTTCCATATTAGAAGAAATCTCTTATATAGATTATCTGAATTTTAATTCTTAAGAAAGCTATTAATTTTCTGAAAAATGTTTTAAAATTGTTTAGATGGCTCTGTGTCAGTCAGGGACCAGTCAGGGGAACAGAAATCACTGTTGGTTGTATAAGCAGAGGGAATTTAATATACAGAATAGGATACACAGCTGATGTAAGAACCAAGAAGCTAAAGATGGGCTGGTGTGGCACCCCAGAGATTAGCAATGCCTGGGAGCTACTACACCACTAAGGAAAATAGAAGGTATAGATGCTAGTGTCACCAAAGCCTAGAAGCCTGAGCTGTCTGGTATGAGATAGAAGCATGGAAAGAGGAGCTGCCTCATGGCAGCTGGAACCCAGTTTGAGTAAGAGAGAGAGAGCGTGTTACCCTGGCTTCTCGCAGCTCCTACCTCTTATCCTCACCAATGCCTCCCGTTGACAGAACTTATCCAGAAATCAGTGGGCAAAGGAACCTGGAAGATGTAGTTCCCTGGGTTAGAGCAGAGCAAGGAAAGGTAGGTTCCCAGCATGAAAAGGCAAGGACATAATGGCACTTCTCTACCATGTAATTCTTTCTCGTTACGGTATTCAAATTACTTTGGATGAGAGATAAGAAGGGTTTTTAGACAGATACAACCTCGAATGCTTGTAAAGGATCTTGACTGTTGCTGAAACAACAATTAGTCCCAGGAAGTAATGTAATCACTCAGTCATAGCCTATGTAATTAGGGTGTGTGACTGGCAAATTGGCTTCTCTTGAATCTGTATTTGAGTATTGGCCACTGCCAGGAGTGTTTTATCATTTGATTACTCAGAAAATAAGTTCCCACCCTGTCAATTCAAGGAAGACTTAGATACGGCATGTCTACATTGAGCTGTCTCAACTACAACTAAATTACTTGAGTTGGTAACACAGAAGATGTATAGAGAGAATTTTGAGGTCTGTAGTCTTAAAACGTGGGATATCTTAGTCTTTTCTTGATCACTAAGGTAATCTCAGTGGGCCTATTTTTCCTTGTCCCACACATCATGTTAACTAGTCATATTGGTTGGGTTTGTTCCCCCCACAACTTGAGGTAGGTTAGGACTGGGTGAGGGAGGTGAGATCACTGGATCTAGTTTCTTCTACTCTGAACCTGAAAAGTATTTTGTCTTGTAAGGAATGTTGCTGCTGCTCCATTTGAAGTCAAAGCTTCCCAAGCTATTGCTGCTAGTTTTCTACTTGATTATAGGAGTGTTTAATGAGTTACATGATACAAGTTCAGCACTCTCTGGTAGTGCTTTTTTTGTCAATCGGGTCACCTGCATTTGGGCCCTTGCTACATTGATGGAATTAGTGGAACGAGGCCAGCAGACGTTTTCCGTGTAGTGTGAGTATATTTGCTTTTAGGCTGCTACTTCCCACAGAGGCCACAGGTAAAGGACCCTCATTGTTTGAATAAAGTTACCAACTGTAAAAATTGCATATTGCTTTTCTCTTTTTTCCAAAAAAATTAATTTCTTTTTGGCAGGTATTGCTATAATTCATAGATGTAATTAAAACATAACTTGGTATTTTAAAAAGCATTATCAGACTGCTTTCCAGAGTACCAGTTCTTTTCAGCCAGTCCATTTCAACTTAAAAGGTACATCTATGCGTTTTTGAAGCCTCATGTTTAATAAATATAATATTTCGCTACTGTATTTGACTCTTCCCTTTCCCAAACTTTCTCCTTCCCTACCCCACTCTTCTGGATCCTGTATTTCCCCACAGGCTTTGTGAATGCTGGTCCATTGATGGCTGAACTGCAGGTCTCTCCCCAGTGGAAAACCCCAGAGATGAGCCAAATCTGCCTTCAGCTGTGGCCATCCATCAGCGTAAGGTTGCCCTGGTGGTTGTCTTCAGTTTGTCCAACGCTCCTCTTACTCCCGTCCTCCATCATGTGTGGCGGAAACTTGCCCTGGAATTATGCATTTGTAATATGTCACTGGGTAGTGGTAGGATTTTATTATTGCTGCTTCATTTTCAATTAATGTTAAGTGATGCTTTGACAATTTTTGTTGACCATAGCCTTCTTTTCCCTTCAATTTGTATATTTCCTATAGGTTTTATGGTTTGCTTTTGAATAGATATAGAATACAGTTTAAATTCTGGATTTCTTAAACCCACTTAGATAATACTTTGTTGGTTTCTTTTTAAATTTTAAGTCGAAACTTTCAAAAAGAAATTTCTAATCCAAAACGTCAAGAACTGGGTCCTTCGGGCTTCGTGTCATTTCTCCTTACCCAAAAACCAAATGTGTAATGCTCTCATTTTATGATGTATTAAAAATAGTGAAGCAAATGCAGGAGAGAGACCTACTCTCAGTTGTAATAATAAGCCGTCCCTGCATAGTGGTTTGAGCAAACAGAGCACTTTTCTTTTTCCTTTTTCAAATAGCCATGCTGTCTTTTGCAGCAGTTGCTAGTGATGGAAAGACCATAAATCCCCAAGCTTTACCGCAGAGCTTACATCTTTAGATGTGGGTTTACGTGTTAATCCTCCAATGTTACTTCATCTCATTGGCCTGAAGGGCACACGCAGAACATTTTGTTATTTAACTTCCTCTTTTCTTGTCTTACTGGAAGTCCCCGAATGTGTAGATTTAGAAATGAGTTCTCTAGTGTGTCTAGCTTTGAGTTAAAGATATTTGTCTTAATATTGGTTAGGATGTTGTTTTTATTCTTACGCCTTTGAAAAATAATTTCTTATAGAATTTTCTATGTGAGCTGGTGACACACGCTATAGTATAAGCTCACGTGGAGAGAGGCATCGGTGCCTTTTTGTTGTTGATACTTTAATACTCAAGTTATAACTGACACCAACCCTCTGAGGAGAAATAGGAAGGAAACTTCCTCGTCTTACCATGATACTTTTTTTCAAAATAGCTGTAAACAGCAGAGCTAATGGAAACCAATTTGAGTGTGACAGCTGATTTGAGAAAGAAAGAATTAAAAGGTTCAGGCTCTTCTGCTATGTTGAAAGCATTTTCACTGAGAGAATATCTGTTTGGAACACGGGTTTGACTTTGTCTTTCTGAAAGTAGGCATGAAGTGTTTGGTTAAAGGAACTATTGCAGACGGAAGAGAAATTTAAGAAAAGGTCTTTCTCACAGTGTGACTGCTGAATTAACATCCGCAGCTTGTATGAGAGAGAAAGGAACCTTCGTTTTAAATGCAGCATTGGAATCAGAAGACTCCAGTGTAGCTCCTCTGCCCATTCTGACTTTGTTCTGAGCTTAGTCTGAACAGGAGCAGCCTGACGCAAGTGACTCAAGTCAAGGGTCCATATTATGGGCAGACTAAAAATAAGTCCCAGTTTCATTAGACTTCTCATGCATTTAAGGAAAAAAAAAGATTTGTTTCCATAGGAACAGACTCCCAGACCAGTTGTTTTTTGTCTTGTATCTCCCAGGGAGATGGGGAGGTAGGAGGGTCCTTGTGCTTATAATCTAAACATCATTAAACGCTGTTTTCTAAAAAAGAAAAAGCTTCATCTTTTCTGATTATGAAAGTTATTTATATTTATGATAAAAATCATTGGAAAATATGAAGAAATGTAATGATATAGAAGATATTTCCCATAATCTTATCACTCATTATTTACTTGAGCTTATACCATGATTTTATATTGTTGTTTTGCTTACCGTTTATCATAAGCTTATTTCATGACATTAAAAACATTTAAATACCTTTATTATAGTCCATCATTGGAACATGTCATAACTTAACTCTTGTCCAATTGTTGGATATCTGAGTTTTCAGTTTTTCAGTATTACAAATAATGGTGCAATGTAGATTTTTATGGTGCTGTTAGTTTGATGAGTTATTTATGTGTTCAGATTTGAGTAGTTGTTTGGGCCCTCTAATTTTAAAAAGTTGTCAGGGGGGTTCTCTGGGTTGAGTCCTATAGAGACGGCTTTGCTGTAGGGGCTGTCATTCTGAACTGCTTTGTTGCTGCAGACATCTGTTGAGGCAACGAGTAGAGAGCTGGGAGAACCCTGGCTTGACCATAAGGAACAGCTTTATGGTCAAATCACTGCAAGATGGGCACTTGTGTGGAAATATTTTTGTGCCGTTGAATAACTTCTTAGGTTGTTCATCTAGTCCTCCTTCACTCATTCAGTCCACTGGGAAGGTAGTTTAGAGGCCCTACATTGAGAGAAACACGATAATAGCTACTGCATTTTTTTAATAAGGGACTCTCCTTAGACTGTAAATGAGGACAGGGACTGTGTCTTCATGTATATGTGTACACCTCATGCACAGTGTCTGGTGCATAGTGTCTGTGTCGCCATCATGAACAGCATTATTCTGTTAATGTCTGCTCAGATCCTATTCTTTTTTTGTTTTGTTTTTTGACAATCGTATTTGTACTGTTAACTCAGATATTTGAAGATCTGTGACAGTTCAGGAAGCTAAGCAGGTGAATTTCTTGGTTGCTTTGTGGTAATTGCTTCTTTGTTGCCGTTTCACTTGCATGCTTCTGGCACCTGTGCTGCTTTGAAAGCTGGAGCCAGTCACAAAGCTAATCCTCTGCCCTCTCGGTAGGAGGTTTGATGTGACACATCATCTTGGAAAACATGTAGCCTGGGGCGTGAAACGGGAGGCTGAAGTAGCAGTCCTGTAGCCCTTTGTGGGATGGGAGTAAATATTTAGACACTGTTCTCAGGTGCGATAAAAATTAATAATAACCTTGCAGCAGTTTTAGAAACTCTCTTTGTACCCACTGGAACAGGTTTATTTAATTTGAAGAGCCTTACTTTGGCTCTTTTGAAGTTGTGATTTTTTTTCCTAGAGACCTGCCCTGGGTTTCTCTGCATTATGTTCCCTTTGCAGGATCTTTCTATCCACATGGCTGGCATCTTTGCCCCACCCTCTTGTGCCACACCTTTTGACCGCCACCTCATTACACTAAGTTCTGAAACACCTAGGTTTTGAAACATTGTGGTGAATGTTTTCTTTTTGAAAGGGCAAATCTCTACTCTTTGCTCTCCTCCCTTAAGCCAGGGCTGTTTTGATGACTAACGTTCAGCATGCCATTGTACTAACCATCTGTACTTTGATCCCAGAATTCATGTCTGTTCTGTTTGTTTAGAAATGAAAGTTCTCTAGCTTGTTTGGATATAGTTGTGATTCCATTACACTGGCACTGATTTTCTGTCTGTTTGCCATTGGTTGGGACTCCCCCAGTGTGTTAGGAAAGCTGCTGCACTGCATTGTGGAGAGTTCACGTGTTCATGGTCTTGCACAAGGGCTCATTTGCTGACTGAGAAGGTTTTCTGTAGAACCTCTGCCTGGGTGAAAGGCATGAGCTTTCTTGGAAACAGCTGAAAAACATTTTCTGCCTGGCCACTTGGTCTTGAGCTGTAGAATGTTACACTCTTCTCTCCTTCTGGACTTGTTTTTGAGGAAGAGGATTATGAATGGGAATAAGTCTTCACTCACAGTCTTAGATGTCGGACTTCCTAGCAACAGAGAGTGAATTGTATGTTGTAATAAAAAAGGACAAACACCTAAAGAACAAAATATCAATTTATCTGACCATTACCACACATTTAATCTGCAATGTATAACACATTTGGGGTATGTAAAAATGCTACTGTCAGTCCAGCTGATCATTTCTTGTGTGAACTTGGGCAGATGACCTGGGCCTTAGGTTTTCCTACTGTGCTTGAACTAGATAATCTCTAAGATTCTTTCCAATGTCAGAATTCTATATTCTAAATGCTTATTTGTTGCAGAACAAGAGAAGAGGCCTTTCCACAAAATCGGCATATTCTTATATCTCACCCCCTTCAAACAAATGACTTAAAAATTGTTCCTCTAGAGCAGGATTTCTCAACTTCAGCACTGTTGACGTTTTGGATAATTCCTTGTGGAGGTTGTATGTGCATTTTAGGATGTTTAGCAGCATTCTTAGCCAGTTGTGACAACCGAAAATGTCTCCAGATATCACCATTGCTCCTTGAGGGGAGATTACTTTGGTTGGGAGCCATTTGTCTAGGGGGAGAAGGTGGAACTATTTGAATGTGGGCTATTTTTAATATCAATTTTCATATTGTTCCTCTACTGCGTATTACCTTTTTAATCAGCAAACATGTATTAAGTGCTTACTATAGGCAGGTGAATGCCAGCACTTGATTATGAGGGAATTTAAAGATACTATGTCAAGTTTTGAAATATTGGGTCTGCCTGGCTGACTTTGAAATGACTGCCCAGCTATAGCTCATCAGTCGCGCCCTGCATACTTACTTGCCCCGTCCTGCTGTTAGCTGTTGGTTGAGGTAGTGATTGAAATGTGTGAAAACGTTTGCTTGCAAAGGCTGTCTAGGAAGCCCCTGGGTTTGTGAGTGATGGATCAGAACTGGGTCTTGAGCATCCAGAATCTATTATTATGGCAGCTACGCAAGGGAAGGAATCAGTCCCTGGTCAGTATGAAGGGGTCGGGAATCTATCCTAGGGATGGAGGATGAAGAGCAATCTCACCAGACAGTGGCCATATCATCCTTCTTTAGTAGCTTCTTCTAAACATAGGCATCCCCCCCGTGGGCAGGCTCACTGGCAGCTTCAGTATTTTTTTGAGTATATGAGTAGATGCTGGTTGTTGCAATGAGAAAGTTAAGGCTTTAACCGAAAGCAACCTAAAAATGTAAAGAACTGAATGTCTCAGGGGATGAAGATAGTAACTTCTGGAGAAGCAAGTTTGCATCTGTTATCTGAAGTGAGGTCATGAGTGCTAGGAAATTAGTTTAATTATAATGTCAAGTTTTGAAATATCAAATCCACCTGGCGGACTTCGAAATGATGGCCCAGCTGTTAGCTCAGCAATCTCTCCCTACACACCTACTCCCTCCAGCCTGTAGTTGGCCATTGAAGTAGTGATTGAAGTGCATTAGATTTCTCAGGAAATCTAATTTTTGTACTTGTTACGTTTGCTGTGAAATGTCAGATTAGGTTGAATAACTTTGCATTTGCTCCCAGTGCCCCCAGCTTTCCTCATCTGGTTTAAATCCACGTTTTTCACTGAGTCAGGTGCAGAATGGTGTTGTTTGCGGTAGGGTTCCGTGAGCATCCTTGCTGTGATGCTCTGGGATCCCAAAGCCATGATTCAGACACTTCAGCCTGTGTCAGTCCCAGTCCTTGGGTCCTGGCAGGCTCTGTGTTCCATTCCAGCTGAGCCTTTGCTGGAGCGATTGCCTACATAGAGTCTTCAAGCCAAACAATTGTTTGTACTGAGATGGTCTCACTCTTTGGCTCCTGATGAAATAATCTTCCTTCCCCCAATGAAAGCAGCTATTTTTTGTTTCCACCCTCCCCTTTCAGAGAAGCCATGTCTCAGCCACCACTCTTCTAGCTTATTCATAAATGCTTTAAGCAGGGTCTTTGTGTAGAGGAAATTGGCTAGAGCCAAAATATCATGGGCTAACCAGGAGATGAGGAACATTGACACCCTTTCCTCTGACTTTCTATGTAGGATATTTAAATTTCCTTTGTGTGATTTTTCTATAGTAAGCAATCTAAAACTTAAATCCACATAAGAGAAATAGTCATACTAGATTTTTTAAACATATACTGAATTAGGCAGTTTTGTTACCTACGGGAGCTCATAAAAATAAACAACAACAAAAAAATAAAGCCTAACAACGGAGCAGACATAGATGAGTGAGTGCCACAGGACAGGCAGCAAAGTACTGTGGGAGTTGAATGGGAAAGAAAAAAGGCTTCATGGAGAAAGTGGGCAGAACAAGATTTTCACAAAAAGATGTTTTGCAGATAGAGGGAATAGGCCCTGTGAAGCTATTTGCGAGAGATCTTAAGTTGATCAGGAAAATGTAAGTAGTTCTTCAAGCCTTTTTCAGGGAATATTTAAGTTAACAGCATCAGTGAGTTTCTTCCTGTTGACTTCTGGGATAGATAGTCTAGGTGCTCTCCGTTTTCTGAATCACCCTTTTTCAAATTCCAAGTTGCCATTATCCATGTAATTGGCTCTAAAGAGAGCAGACAAATTCATCTCTCCAGCACAATTTCAGTCATAGATTTATAGCTGGCTTTCTTTATCATTTATAACCTAATTCCTTCACGTATTTGCTTTATCTAACATTTTTTTGTTCAGGTTCCAGCACTCTTTTTTTCCATCCAGAGGTTTATTGTGAACACAATTCTAGGCTTTTCTGAAGATGAGTGTTTCAACCACATCATCCATTATTTCCCTCAGAAGTTGTTCTCCATTCTTCCGAGGTGCTTTTAGGGTGTTTTGGGTGCCAATCACTTGAGATTGGAGGGATTTTGATGCTTCTTCAAATGACCTTGAATGTGAGCCATCATCATTTCACTCCATGAAATGAAAGTTTAGAGGCCTCACCTTTGTTCTTTTTTGAGAAAGGCTACTGTGTCCTCAAGTGAAGAGATGGACCTGTTCAGATTTTTATTAAGTTTTGCCACACTCGATGTTTATAACATCAGAGGACTGGTCTCCACTGGAGGCAACTGGAGGGCTTCACTGGTTTGTGTAATCAGTCAGTCTCACTGTCTTTATGAGATTCTTCAACACCAGCAGAAAATCTTTTGGCTAGCTCTTTTTCCCTCCTTAAAATATATTGGCTCTTCAGCCGGGCGCGGTGGCTCACGCCTGTAATCCTAGCACTCTGGGAGGCCGAGGTGGGTGGATCGTTCTGAGCTCAGGAGTTCGAGACCAGCCTGAGCAAGAGCGAGACCCCATCTCTACCAAAAAATAGAAAGAAATTAAT